>JBBPKN010000306.1:0-48662 GCA_038089275.1 Pulveroboletus cf. rosaemariae
AAAGAAAGCGTTGAGTTCCTTGGTTTCTTGATCGGACATGGTTTCTCGATGGATGTGAGGACGACGGACAAGGCAACCCCGAGAAACCAGTTCTCAGTTGTACACACAATTGTGTTGTGCTAGCGCGCATCTGACATTCGTATCTCATTATGTAACGCGACCAACAACACCTGCTCAGCCCCTGTATAGCCTCGAGAAACAGACCGCCGAACAAAACAAGACCGCCGCGAACACATAGAAGACCCTCCCTTCCTTGTTCGAATCTCCATGCGCAAGCAGGTTTCTTACCTGGAGAAAAACCAGACCGACGAAAAAGTTCGTGATCCCTATATGAAAGTTGAGGAAGCGACACAGTGGAAGCAATGAACGACTTACAATTTAGGGACAAGCCAACAGACGATATTGCGGATACGGCCTACGTGATTAGAATCAATGAGAAAAGGACAGACTTTGGACCGCAAACACTTGCATGGAAAGGTGCAACCTCTGGAATGATGACAAATGGGACAGGTCCAAGGCCAATGGCAAACGACCTGCCAAGGGGATCAAGACGAGAAATCGAATTCGGATAGGCACCCACATAACAAACGTAGTTATCGCAACACTCGATAGGGTAACCCATCCCGAGTTGAGACCATAGCCTACAGCAAGATGCGAGATGAGCGCTCCACCAACGGACCAGCGAACCAGCTGCTTTCTGCCAATATGCTAGAATTAACGTCAGTGTCGTGCCAGTCTGTCTGACGAGCGGTGCACCTCGATCAGGAATATTGGAGGAAAGGTCATGAGGAAATTGACGACTGTGATTCCTAGCGACACATATGCCGCGAGCTCCGGAAGTGACTTTGAGAGAATGTTGTTGCTATAATACAAAACTGGTGTTCGGTGAGCATCAAGGTAGTCTTTGGAGGGAATAGCCTACCTGCATTGATGCCTGGACTCAATGCATGAGACACGAATGCCCGGAAGAAGAGGGCACACTCGTACCAGAAATTTGTTGAGATACCATTGCAAATACGATAGTAAGGAGAGGTCTTCGAAGCTCGGGAGAAGTGAGAAGTTCGGGTATGGAAACAGTTAGAGTGTGTTCCGCAGGGGGAACATCAACCTCATTGCTAGGTGTAAGGAACGGCCCCTCACCGGGATACTCAGCTAAGCAAAGGAGTGAGTATGGTAGAGTGGCGTGTATCCAACTCACGGTCTGGACCAACGTCCTTCGGTTGGGATCCCCACAAAGATCGAACGGCAGCGTTCCATTCAGCGACAAGACCATTCCGATCGAGATAAGGAGGTGATTCCACGACAACCGGCGCGAGGAGATACTGCACTGCTGATATGGCGGAGGAAATGAGGAGTACGAGACGCCACTGGGTAGGAGTGGCTAAGCCAAAACCCATTGCTTGAGTGACCATGATTCCAACGACGATGGCAAGCTGCGTCAGAACTCCTAGGTGGGTTCATGAGGCACTGGGGAGGACAAGCATGAGGGTAAGATTTAATTACCTATACTGCCCTTGATCCCGGGTGGTGCGATCTCAGAAAGGTAAATTGGCCCAACACAAATGCCGATTCCAGCAGCGATACCAACGAGGAATCTGGGAAGCGGAGCCTTCAAAAGACATCTTGTCGAAGTTGAACAGAATTCAAACCTTCCCAAAGCCATTGGGGCAACTGAGGGAGCTAAGCCAGAAGTAGCTGCACCAACGGTGTTGAACACGGCACTGAAACGGCTTGCGCCTTTCCGGCCGTAACGGTCCATGGCGAGATTAGCAGAGAGACTGCCGATGAGACCGCCAACGGTGAAGAGGGAGGTGACGAGGGAAAACGTCGCGTCAGACATTGGGATGCATGTTGGGAGGCCCCAGAAAGGGACAGGGACGGTGTGTTGGCAGGTGAGGACAGCCTGGAGCTGATTGAGGGCAGAAATGTGGTAGCCGTACTGGGAGGATATGAAAGAGCGAGAGAAGGAAAAGAAAGAAAGACTTGCCTGGAAGGAGAGATTGAGGACCCAGAGAACTACGAGGCAGCCGTAGCGGGTGAGCGACGAACTGGCGGGACGAGACATGGAGATAGCGGTCACCCTGACGCGGCGAGATCACCCTGCACAACCCTCCGATGCCGTCTCAATTGAGCCCATTGTCCTCCACCCATGGTATTGGACACGGCGACAAATCAAACAACCTTGTAGGTGCCAACTAGCTACGCCTTGCTTGTGAACTGTCGCCCGAGCGGATCCATCACACTGGCAATGTGGGTGACCCAAACCTCGCCCATCCGCGCTGGGCCCATCTTCTCGAGCGAGCCATCCCAAGGGAGCGAGCACATTGGGGCGTGTCCCGACAATGACATGCAGACCACGTATGAAATGCACAATGTCGGTGATGTGTCGCGCTGCCCTGTCTGTCGAAATTATGATATGCGTGCTCTGACGATTGCCGTCAACAGAGTATTGTCGGTTCTACAGTAATTCAAATGTACGTATGACCCAGGGGACTCGGTGACATGTACTTAAGGCACCCCCTCCTTGGTTCGTCTGTCTGATCCGTTCGTCCTCCATGCGCCATGTCATGCGTTTTGCTCTTTCTGCTTTTGCAGCTACTGCCGCTATCCCTTGCCGCGTCTGCCAACGACTGGAGGGGACGCTCCATTTATCAGTACACGCTTTCTCGCAGCTGCTTGTCATCGTCTGATCTTATTTCTAGGATCATTGTAGACCGCTATGCCTTGCCAAGCGGGGCGAACCTGACACAGTGTGATCCGGGCAGGCGCACTTGGTGTGGTGGCACTTGGAATACGTGATTGAGTCTGTCCTTCATGCAAGCAAGTATGTCTCATGCACGTCACAGCGTTCGCGAAAACCTCGATTACATCCAGCACGCTGGCTTCACTGCAAGTCTGTCAAGTCTCTACACAATCATGCTTCGTTTTCTCACCGTTCACAGTCTGGATCAGCCCTGTGTCCCAGAATTATCAGGGATTCACCACTCCCTATGGTGATGCATACCACGGTTACTGGATTGCAGATGCAACGAAGCTCAATGACAAATTCGGCACCTCCGACGACTTGAAATCCCTCTCGTATGAGCTGCACAGCCGTGGCATGTCGGTCATCCCGCTTTCGTTTGGTGCTGCTCGTTGTATTGTTGTGTTCAAAGGTACCTCATGGTGGATGTCGTCGTCAACGATGTCATGGCCACCTCGATCAACCCAGACTTGTCCACCTACATGTTCAAGGAAGAGGTCAGTGGTTACGCGGTTGAAATACGTCCAACCTTACTTACACTATCGTGTTTATTTTAGTCGCAATACCACCCTTACTGCGTCATAGACTGGTCTAATACTACGAGCGAAGAACTCTGTTGGCTAGGCGACACAACAGTCCCTCTACCCGACATAAACACAGAAGATCCTACCGTGGTTTCGAAATTACAGGATTGGGTCCAATCCCTCGTTAGTGAATACTCTATTGACGGTCTTCGTATTGATGGTTCGTTCTCTCGCCTCATCCTTCCGTCAGAATTTGACATGCATTTAGCTGCCAAGTAAGTCTCTTCGCCTATCTCTCCGGGCTCTCACTTATGCCGGGTAGACACGTTAACATTGACTTTTGGCCAGGCTTCTGCGCTGCGGCCGGCGTATTTTGCATCGGTGAAGTTTTTGGTTCGGATGTCGAGTGCGCGCTTTTCCATCACATGCATCGTTTCTGACGTTTCATAGCGAGGTTGCTATGTTTCAAGGACCCAATGCTCTAGATTCGGTCTTGAATTATCCCATGTACACTGCCCTTGTCAATACATTCACTATACCCGGCCAGCAAAACATAAGTGCCCTGACGGATGTGATAACACGGTCGCAGCAAAAATTCAAGGTAATCGAGACAGTCGTCAGCTTTTTCACCTAACAGGCGTTATCCTAGGACTGTGGACTACTTGGAAACTTTATCGAGAATCAGGATGTCCCGCGTTGGCACAATCTCTCCGTTGATCTTCAGAGTCTTTAGTAAGAGGCAACAGTCTCTGGACCTCCTCGCCTCTCTGACGCGGCTAGCAATGCAATGATTTTCACCTTCATGTCAGACGGGTACGTCACTCCAATTGCCGCTCCCCTTTACACCACTCCTAAGTGTCTATCACAGTATACCAATCGTGTACTATGGACAGGAGCAAGGCTTCAGCGGAAATATCGACCCGGTAAAACAGCCGTTGTGCCTCTCTGCTGCCCGTCCTGACATGAGTTCGACGCATTTCAAGTGGAATCGCGAACCAATGTGGACCTCTGGATATGCCAATACCCCTACATATCAGCTGATGTCGAGGTTGAACCAGGTAACATCGGTTGTTTGTGAATTTTACTCCCGTCAACCTGCTCTACAGTTTCGCAACTTTTTAGTCAACAGTACCAACTGGCTTAATTCGTCCATGCAAGTCATCACTTCCACAGAAGACGGCATTGCCATCTTGAAAGGTGGCGTGATTTCGATTTTGACAAACATCGGATCTCCAGTGTGTCTGTGAAGATAATGATATATAACCAGTCTTGACACATTATTATGCCAGCCAAAGAACACTAGTGTTCCGGTGTACACACCCTACCCACGGAACACACCTCTCATCAAGTGCGTACTGCTTGACACACCTTCCGTGTGCTGACGCGGTACCGTACAGCATTCTCACTTGCGCCCAATGGCCCGTAGGCAGCAACGGCACGGTCCAAGCAGGCTACACCAACGGTGGTTTTCCAGCCATTCTTATACCCATGGACATTCTGAGTGGCTCAGGTCTATGTGGGTATAGCACTCTCACGTCAATTTCGCAATATGTTTCGGGAGAACAACCATCACGTCAGCCGTTGATCGATTTTCAGGGATTGTTGTCATTCATTGTAGCCAACTCACTGTTCTTCATGCGCTTATAATGGTTAAATCTGTACCTGTGTTCCGGGACCCCGTTTTCTTGTTCGTTGGTCTGTCTTTTCGTACTCAGTAGATACCATGTGTGAAACCAAGGACAGATGTAGCAGCGTCGAGCATATCGGCGTTAAGTTCACTCCACTCACCTTATCTATTGCAAAGGGCTCCTAACTCCATCGAGTCACACTTCCAAGAAATTGTTCCAAGGCTTCACGGGTACCAGCGCATCGGGTACTGACGGCGCGTAGCTCGTACGCCTCAGGAACAAGTTCTTCGAGGTGCTGCACAATGAAGCTCTCATGTATGTCGAACAACAAGGTATATGTCCTCGCTTACCTTGATGCGACGCTCTGGAAGTGGATGGGTACGGAGGAGCTCAACTTTACCCAATCCACCACTCTCGCTGAGTCTCGCCAAGCGCTGATGCATCCTACAACCGAACATAAAGAGACCTGTAATGGGGAGAGTGAGAGGAACTCACTCTACTGCATACTGAGGGTCATAACACGCTTTCGCGGCAATGCGCATGCCAAGCGTGTCGGCTGTTATTCCCGATAGGCTCAATGTGTTGAGCTGCATTGTTGGAAACACCAACCTCACCTTCTAGTTCCTGCGTTCTCGAGTTAGGTAGTTTGAATAGGAGGTAGTTCAGCAGATTAGTCACGCCATAATCGATGCCGACTGCTTGTAACAAGGTTGCCAAGATTATGAGTAGCTTGGAGGCTGAATAGCGTTCTGATGCGTGACGTGCAACTTTGAAACACGGTCAACGTCGCTCACGGCAAAATGAAGAGCATAGTACCAGCGTGCCCTATTTCTAGACCAGAATTGGAGACGAGTTCCAGGAAGCGGGAGAACAGGAACTACAAACCATGACCAACAACGGCTGCTAACCCCGCTTCATTCTTGCAAACGGGCAAAATTCCCGTAAAAACGACGATGGTGCCTAAGGAGGTTGGTACCCAGCGAGCGCGACGATATCCTGATGCATTACATACCAAAGCTAGCTAAAGCGTTCACAACCTTGGGGTCACTGACGACAAGTAGATTCCATCGCTTTCCGCCTATGTCCGGAGAGATATGAAGGTCGTGAGGGCGTGCGGCCGTGAAAGAATCGCCGTGCCAAATGTCGTCATCATCTACGGGTGACTTTCGAGGGTTCTGAGAGTTCAGAGTACCGAGGTCGGAGGCCTCTAACAGGCCAGAGACAACCCGGTGGACATGGCGTGTTATGGGGTGGTGAGGGGGAAGGATCTTGCCTTCGAAGTCTGATAGGAGGGTCGTATAGGAGGCTTTCGCGAGCGTGGCCTCATAATTTGGGCTAATGTCCATGAACCTCCATCTGCCTGTTTCCGGTACTTGCTCGAGGCTATGAAAGGGGATGTTTGTGAAAAGCGCGAGCGCGATTGGGTCTGTTGACATACTGTGAGACAAAATACACCATACCCGCAGCGGTGACGAATACTAGTATCTTCACGACTCTATCGCGATTAGGGTAACGACTATGGTAGGCGTACCCATTAGAAAATCTCGTATACTGGGTCCGCAGACGAGACGAAGTGGAGAAAGGCTGTTGACTCCACTGCGGGCGCAACGACGGCGAACGAAGTAACGCCGCCGCACGCAACGGGTACACAGAAGTGCGATGAGAGGTACCAAGTATGGTGCGATTGAGCGGAGGGTGCGACTTGACTGGTGCAAGAATGGTTCTACGAGTGGGAATGGCGAACATGAGGGTGTACACGACAAGGGGATGTCTATGCCGCTGGGTGGCTGTTTGGATCACAAGCCAATGCCAAACAACAGTCGGTCGCCAGACGCACATCCACCCCTTCAACATACTCGCGCAAAGACATCGGACCGCGACTTCAGAGTCCCAACGCCATAACGCTTGCTTCGCAGAACATGGCGGGCTTCCCAACGTTCCCGTGGACTATGGAACCTTCCGAATTCCCAGGTTCATCAGCCTCGCCTCGTGGGCGTTTTATAGCCGAACGGTCTGATGGTCAGAAAGCCAACTTACGTATCGCATCTCCCAGACAACGTCAACCTGTACCACTACCAACCGCTCCATCCATAGGAAAGACATGTGCCAGAACGACTCCCTAGCTATTCGACGTTGCAGGCAGTGTTGTCCGCTAGATTCTTCGTCTTCCCGGCGTGCCGGTTCATCGACTTGGACACGGTGTCCCAGGATTCGTAGCTCAACCTCACTGTCAACCTACAGTTGCTCCTCGCAAATCGATCTCGACAATGTCGACACTTTAGACCCTTTGGGCGATACCACTCCCAACCTCGACCAATTTAGCGCGTCGTCCGCAACACTACTTTCTCGTTCGTCTCTTCACTCTACACGAACTGGTTCTTGACTAATGCCAATCGCGCATTTTCAGAGTCTGACCTTGCTACTCCATTGCTAGGGTCGCGTCGATCCTCTTTTCTCTGCTCACTACTCGAACCTGGCCAATTGACTGCTCAGCGCACACAGAGGCTTCGTGCTCGTACCGCCTCTATAGTCATGTCGATACCTGCTACATGTGAAGATGTCGTTGACGCAGACGAAGACGAGCCTCCCAAAGCATCACCGGTAACTCAGGCGTTGAAGTTAAGACGTGTTTCAGGCGTCGAAGACCTTCGCCGTGCTTTCCGTGATGGTGATTGTGGGTCGGCACATTTCCCCTCCGTTTCCTCGCCAGCGTTTTCAAAGGTCTGCATTGGATCCATTAATCATTTCGACATGTCTTTAACTGGTTCTTTAGGCCTCTTATGAGCTCGGCATCCTTGTCTCAGCTTCACCACCATCTAACTTGTCCCCTCGTTCTTCGCTTCGCACTCTGGTGGATTTTGGCAGCATTCTGTCTAAGAGCTCCGGCGACTTGAAGACGCTGTGTGGCTCGACGCTCAGTTCTGTATCCGTTGCTTCTCAATTTGTGGCAAAAGTCCAACCTACCTTCTCTCCGCCGTGGTCGTTGGATACGTACCTTGCCGCGGACGTACTGCAGCCAACGTTCCCCAGAGGATTCCCTGTTTATGATTCATCAATACCTCGGGCACATCGGCGCATGTCACTACACCAGGATACTCGCTCACCTCATTCCCCGGAGCCAGCGGTCTGGTCGTGTGCCAAAATTTCCCAGTCTTCAACCAAACTTGCCACTCGACGTGGCCATCCCCCAAGACGGGTTTTCAGTAATCCGATAGCTGTGCTATCACCCTAAAAACGGAATTATTTTCAAGGCTTACGATTGTTTACGAGCCCTCCCGTCCGTCCATTGTGGTTCGGCGATGTCACGTTCCTTGATGTGCACAAGGACATGCAAGTCTTCGGTACTTGTCAGAGGTGTTCCATTCTTGTACCATTAGCATAACGGTGGGGCTGTCGTAACACGACAGACATTATCATAATTTGCTGGATCAGATTCATCTGTCATATCACACGTAATGTCCAAGGGCAAGACATCTATTTTTTTGTCTTCTGAACGTGTGTCGACGAAAATGGCATGTTGGCATGTCAGAGTATCGAGGACGAATAGGCGGACGACTTGAAACATGGATCAGTCTCGAGGTGTTGTCATCCCAAGCATCTGAGATTAGCACTTTCTCCTTTCCACCTTCGTTCGTTACGACAACCACTGCGTGCGTAGGCGGCGCCTTGTGGCTGCCACGAGTGTAGGAAGGGGAAACGTTTCCGAGCCTCTCGCGATCCGAATCACGGCCCTCATTCACACATGAGCTGCCTAGCAGGGTACGAGCATAGGAATATTGTTATTCTTAATTAAACCTACATTGTAAAAGTTTTTGTGGCACGTCTCGCACATGGTCTTTCCGTCCCTGAGATCTCGTCATGGTCCACACCAGCACAACGGCATATGGACGTGGGTGGAAAGAAGCTCGACATGCGCACGAAAGGGTAACCCCCGGCCATCGTGGGTCACTGCGGTTTGTTGAGACGCTCTGACAGGTCAGGTTGATCTAGATCACTGTACGGACGGAAGCAAGCCCTGCTTTCCACCGTTCGCGTTTAGAGGAAAGAGGGCACGAACGTGAACAGCCCTAAAGCGCAAACCACAATTATCGAAGAGGGACTGGGAGGTATCATGACCGCTACACCACCACAAGCGGGGAACACCGATCGATCATAGATCATGATCGATTCGACAGGTGCAAGGACTTGGTGGTGGTGCCTGGCAATTGTCTTGCGTGTTTCGAGTAATGACATACATCAGGGTGTCCACTCAGGTATATGAAATAACAACAATATGAAAGTATACGGTAGGCACTAGTCCAACACTCCCTGGCCACCACGGGGCAGGACCCACGCGAAACAAGATCCCGAATGCTAGGCCAAACGTCCCATGTCGACCGATAAAAACCCATACAAATGGAATGTCCGAGGGAAGAAAGTTGTGGAAATAACTAGGATCACTACACTTGGGGCGCAGGGCTGACCGTAGACTTGGCGAAAAAGCGAGCAGCGTTTCCACCCTGACACAAAGGCGAGGGGGGCATTGCACTTGGACCGATCCAGGGATTGAGATAGCTACATGTCGCAACGCCAACCATCCCTCCAGCAGTGTCGGAGGGATTCTGCCATCCCTTCCCTGCGCTCGCGGTCGTGACAGACTTCCCAGAGCTAACCGTGAAGGTGGGTGGCGGCAATGTGGCGACCGTGCCAGTAGGTGTGTAGGAAGGGAGCAAAGTCACCGCCCCCGCATTGCTGATAGTGGCCGGTGGCCAGGCATGCTGCTCTCTAACGGTGGCCGGGATTTGACCAGCACCCGTTCCACCTGTTTGCCAGGGTTGAAGTGGTGGACTCCATGTACCCTTGTCTGCGCATATTCCGGAACCTGTGCGGGGATCCAGCGGGATCCAGCCATTTTGTAACCCAAGGGAATATGACCACTGTGGCGATTCAACGACCCCAGTGACTGAAGAAGCACCGATTTTCCACGTCCAAAAAAACCAGTTCTGCCATGCGTGATTCATCATGAGTTGCTCGAGCGCAAGATAGACACGTACTTGAAGGGCATCCATACTTGCCATCGTAAAGTTCATGACGCCCGCCTTCACCGTGGCGTCCCAGTTCTGCCAGTCAGTCCAAGGAGTACAACTACCTACGACAGGCCAGTCGCCGGGATAAGTCCCCTCGTAGCGTGTGCCGAGGCCTACGCCATTGACCCACAGCCCACAATCTGTGACGGCGTTACTGAATTCACCTGCTGTAGTGAGACCAAAAGCAGCCATGGACGTGTTGAAATCCGAAGCCCAAGTATTGCAAGGCGTCTGAGCGTATGATGACATTGGAGCGTCAGACTGACTACCAAAACAAATATAAGGATGATCATCGAGGGCAGTGCGGTCGGCATTAGGCAGGAAACCAGCCCATTTCGAAAGCACTAAAAAGCCATCATGGAACGATACATAGGGACCATTCCCTTCCCCCATGCCAGATGCCGTTCGGACGTTCTGGTATGCCTGGAGATAGCTAAAACACATCGGTCGTATACATCCGTGATGTTCGGTGGGAAACAACACTCACTATCTGGATAATGCATCTTGGCCAACCATCGTTCCTTGAGGTTCGTTAGTCACTCCGAACATGACCACAACATCACGATACTCGGGCAGGGAGATGAATTCAGCAATTATTCGGATGTAATCCAAGGATCGTTGTGCATTTGCCAGTCCCATCGGTCCATTAAGCACATTTACAGAGCCAAGCTTTCCAGAGTGGTTCCAGCCATTCTGACTGCCAGGAAGGGAATGGAAGTCGAGGTTGATACGAAGGCCATATTTACGGGCCCACTGGATCGCTTTAAGGAAGTATCTTTGACCTGTCAGCCCAGGAAATGTATGTTTTTTTTTTGCGAAACTCACTGCCAACAAGTCTTGGGGAGAAAAGGTTCGCCACTACGAGTCTCAATGGCCCAATAAGGGAGGGGAATTCTCACAAAGTTGAGCCCAGCACCGGCGATTTCCGCAAAATCCTGTTCTGTCTATCGAGAGCATAAGAGACGACAAGACAAGCACTTTGAAACAGTCTCTTACGATAAATGTTCGATAATGAGCCTCCAGCTGACCGAGGCCACCGCCGGCAGTATCGGCTCCCATGGCTTCACTTAGGGTCCACTCGTCAACGGCCTGAGGGGTCGAATTTTGGTACTTCTCAAAAAGAGCAGGAACACTGGCGATGAAATGTGTAAGCTGTGCAAGGGTAAATTTGACCACAAAGAAGTTAGTTACATAAACTGGGGATGAGATATTAGCCAAATTCACGCCGCTAAGATCGAATGCTCACTGGTTCTGTAACGAGCCAGCCGCCGAGGTTGACGCTGTAGTGGCGGACTCTTGTCAGGCGGGGAAAATGGAACGTCGTCAGGAATGACAAACCCGAATATTCTATCTGTACCGAATCTAAACGTTTGATTAAGAGGGGGTGTCCATGAATTCGCTCGGGCATTGTTGTTGAATGGGTCGCTCGGGTCCCAGTACCATGTACCGCCGAACGGGTTGATGTACGTGAAGGTGGTTCCATTTTCAATAGTGACGGAGCTGCCATTTCCTCCGGTGACTACAGCAATGTTTCCGCTTCCGCTTCCATTACCAGTCCCAGCTGATGTTGTACTGGCTGGATTGGCTGCAGCATTGTTCAGCCTTGGCTTGATAACTGCAAGGTATACAGGCAGAATAACTGCAACGAGAACGACAATCGCTGCAACGATGAATGCAAGGACAATTATGCCACGTTTTGACCTAAAACGCGACGGAGAATAGGCTGAACGCTTCTCTTCAAGATAGCGATGAGGTTCTGCAGGATCAGCGGAGCCAAGAATCGGGTCATCCCGGTAACCAGTGAGTTCTGCACCGGTAGAGTCGGGATGAAGTGCATAGACCGAGGAGCCGGGTGCTGAGGGCGCGCTGTAGAACGTGCCGACCGAACTGCGGTGGTCGTGGTGACCCTCTTGAAAGCGGGCTCCTGGGAGGAAACGGACGGGCACTGCACCTTTGGACATGCCCTCTGGGAAAGTGGTTAGTTCGACGGGGGGTGTATCAAAGCTGGGAGCGCGAGGGGAAGGGGAATCACGATAGACGGTGTCTCGCGGGTCATGTGCGAGTGGCAGTGGGTCATAAGGAACGTTGGGGGAGTGTGGCCCATCGCGGGACATGTCTAGGTGTGATCCAAGACTTGGCCGGACAGCGATCGTGGTGTTAATATGAGTAAATGACCGGGGCGTGAGGTTGCAGCCTCGTTGGGAAGGAAACGGGCAGGGTCTTGGACGGGATCAGGAGAACGCACGGGTCCCGTCCGCGGTGACATGTAAGTGTGAGCCCAGCAGCAGACAATTCGGAAATTATTTAATTATTTCAGCACATCCGCCACGTGATCCTGCACAGCCCCATCACCGGGGACGCGACGCGTCCACTTTATCGCATCCCCGCCATGACCCGCACGTACACTTCCCGCGCGCTCAAGCACCTCGCCCCTACAGAGAATGTCCCTCCGCACAGGAAGCGCCTCTCATTCTCCAAACGCAGCTCGGTACCCCGCACCAACCAGCGCTCCCTCACCCAGCTCCACTTTGCACTCGACTCCTCGGTCCTGAGGACCTGTCCGCTTTGCGGTCTCTCCTACACAAGGGGTGCTCCGGACGACGAGGCGCTTCACCGCTCTCACTGTGGTCGCGTCCAGAGGGGCATGGAGTGGGGAAAAGAAGAGGGACGCGAGGCTCTCAGAGCCGGCGTGGACGAAGTTGCCTCTAGCGTCAAGCTCAGAGACGGCACAAAGGGACGGATCATCTGCTTCCCCGCGACTACGGGTGGAAAGATCGGAACAAAGGTCGGATCACGATCGCACTCAGCTGCTCCATGTTGACATGCACCCAGCTCACCCATTTGCTGGAAACCATCAATTTAACACTTGCGTCCCCGCCGTTGACGGAGTCGATCCTCAGGTGCTCCAAAGCCTATCTCTTCCTCCTCCCTCCATCATCAAATACGCACCGCGAGAAGATCGTGGGCTGTATCATTGCTCAGCGTATCTCCACTGCCATGGCAATAGCTACGTCAGAAGCCGCTGTCTCGCCCGACGCACAGGAGTGTCGTGGAGACTCTTCCTCCTGCACGCTACCCCTCGTAGCCGTCGATGCGGGTTCCGGACTGTTTTGCCACCCTACCCCACTACCCACCCCCCTCGGAATACCTCGACTATTCGTCCCCTCGGCGCACCGGCGCCGAGGCATCGCAACTCAACTTTTATCTGCCGCAGCCGCAACCTTTATATACGGGTGTCCGCTTGACCCTACCAAAGGCCAAGTCGCCCTCACACAGCCGACCGAAGGAGGCCGCGCCGTGATGCAAAAGTGGGGTAAAGGCTTTGTCCGCATATACGAAGAATAGAGCGTACTAATGTCTAACGAGCTTGAGCAGGATTCAGACGTGCACGTACACAGATGTTCATGTAGATGTAGTATTTTCTTATATCTAGTTGGTAATGCTGCTTTGCACTGTGTCTGTGGACAGTACAATCACTGGTGTATCGTAGATACATCACTCGTGTTACCGTACTCTTCCGATCAAGCAGACTCCGACAGTCCATGCCCAACATCTACCCGAGTTCTTAAACATTCATTGCTCAACGGCATGACCCAAACTCGCATATGACCACCTGAACAAAAAAGAACCAATGAATAGTAAATATCCTCCTTGACGATGTCTAGATGAGCCCAACCACGGTGCTCCGGCGGTAGGATCCCTCACGTCCAGCACCCCTTTGCGGTTACCGTTCGACTTCAGGGATGTTGGGCAATTTGCTCGGAGGTGGCACATATGTCTGTTGTCCAGACCATTAGCCAAGATCACACGCGAGTCGTTGCTATATACTCACCCTAGCCTTGATACCACCTACACTAGGCAACCGGGTGGACCCATCGCTGAGCCACCCATCCACTTCAGCAGCCGCCCCACGACCCTCACTAAAAGTGTTCAATACTGAGTGTCCGGAATATGTGCTATACGAGACTCGCTTACTTGATGCCCCAAACTATGAGAGATTGGCCACGGCGACAGTCCCCAGCAGCGAAAACGCCCTCGACATTTGTCGCGTACTTCTAAAGAGGGCGTCAACTCGATTCGAATGTGTGGTTGATATCATACATACTTTGTTAGGAGTTTGAATGTTCGAGCGTCCGTCCTGCTTTACGCCAAGAGCTTTGATCACTTCGGCTTGGGGCCCGAGAAAGCCAAGAGCAAGGAAGACTAGCTGGGCCGGGAAGAACTTCTCAGAAGCAGGGACTTCCTCCATCTTCCAGCGACCTCCAGAGTCTTTGGTCCACTCGACGCGAACTGAGACAATCATAGCTCAGTCAGATGGCAATCAGATATCCATGCAAAGTACACACTGGTATTTAACCCTTTCAACTTCCCGTGCTCATCAAGGATGAACTCCTTGGTAGAAATGCAGTATTCACGGGTATCTAGAGACAGCCTCAGCTATGAGTCTGCAATAACGTATATCACCCACCATGACCGAAATGGGCAGCTACTTCAGTGTGTCCATAATCAATCCTGAATATCCTACATTGCACACGTATAGTGAGCACCACACACAGCTACAGGCTAATATGACCCACCGAGGCCACTGGGGCCATGGATTGTCCCTTCCTCGAGAACCAGGTGGCTTGGGTAATAACTCAAAGTTTGTCACAGACCTCGCGCCATGGCGCATGGCCGTACCAATACAATCATTACCAGTATCACCACCGCCAATCACGATGACGTCTTTTCCTCTAGCATCAATGTAAGCGCCATCTTTCAAGTCAGAGTCCAAGAGGGATTTTGTATTCAGCTAAATGAAGTCAGAAATAGAGTGACCAAAACTAGGAACCAGCCTACCTGAAGGTACTCCATAGCAAAGTGGATACCATCGACATTCCGGTTCGGAATCTTTAGGTCTCGTGGCCAAGTTGCGCCAGTGCAGACGACGACAGCATCGTTCTCTTCCAGCAACGCGACCGCATCGACATTAACGCCAACATGGGCATTTGGCACGAACGTCTGAAACGGCATCAGTGACGGCGAGTCACAATCGTATTCAAAATGCTTACAATACCCTCAGCAGTCATGAGATCCAGTCGCCGCTGTACAATTGCCTTGCTAAGTTTCATGCTGAAAATAGCTCAGTAACGCAGGAGATGGAAGAGCGTGGATTGATGCTACTCACTTGGGGATGCCATACATCAGAAGGCCACCCATGCGGTCGTTGCGGTCATATACAAAAACGAAATGCCCGGCTTTGTTCAGTTGGTCAGCGCAAGCAAGGCCTGCGGGTCCAGACCCAATGACAGCAACTTTCTTGCCCGTGCGGAACGACGGTGGGTTAGGAGCCATCCATCCCATCTCAAAGCCCTGGATTGTAACGTTGGTGTGCAAGAACCTCCACGATCACGGCAACCTCACCTTGTCAATAATAGCACACTCGATGCTCTTGATACCAACAGGCTGCTCGTTAATTCCCAAGACACACGCACCCTCACATGGAGCAGGGCAGACGCGCCCGGTGAATTCGGGGAAGTTGTTCGTCATAAGAAGTCGGTTCAGCGCATCTCTCCACTGGCCCTTGAAAACCAGATCGTTCCATTTGGGAATGATATTAGAAATCGGACACCCAGTGTCTGATTGACAGAACGGAACGCCGCAGTCCATGCATCGAGCAGATTGATACTTGAGCTCGCCTTCCGTAAGACGAGTGGAAATCTCCTTCCAGTCTTTAACTCGCTTTCGGGGAGGTCTGTACGCCTCGTTGAGTCTCTGGTACTTCATGAACCCGCGAAGTTTATCCAATTTGTGAAGTCTTTGCTTGGTAGTAGATTCGTCAGCGAGGGAATCCTCTATATCACCAATAGAAGGTTCATGGCGTTTGAAGAGGTTAGGAACGTTCGATGTAGGCTCCTTAGGAAGCAGAATATCTTCGAGACCCTCCGATGCGAGATCGACCTGACTAGCTGTGCGGGAAGGAACAAGATCAACAACGTTCGAGCGCATCCTCTCCTCCTTCTCTCTCGCAGCCTGCTCTTCCAGGACACGTTTATAATCCAGGGGCATGACTCGGACAAAAAGAGGAAGGAGGTGGTGGAAATCCTGCAGAACATGATTGGCAACCTCTGACCCGGTATAGTGACGATGGTCCTCGATAAGACCGCGGAGGGACGCAATCTCCTTGGGATCTGTGACTTTACCAAGCTCTACCATCTCCATGTTAACCTTGGAGGAGAATGTGTGAGCCGTGTCGAGAACGTAGGCTATTCCTCCACTCATTCCTGCAGCAAAATTACGGCCAGTAGTGCCAAGAACTACAACTCGCCCGCCGGTCATGTATTCGCAGCCGTGATCTCCAGTGCCTTCGACAACGGCATTCGCACCGGAGTTGCGAACAGCGAAGCGTTCCGCAGCGATACCTCGAATGAATGCTTCACCTGATACCGCACCATACAGGCAGACGTTACCGATGATGACGTTTTCTTCTGCCTTGAATGTCGATTGTTTCGGTGGGTACACGATGAGGCGTCCTCCAGACAAGCCTTTGCCAACGTAATCGTTAGCATCACCTTCGAGCTCGATCGTGATTCCGGGAGCGAGGAAAGCGCCACAAGATTGACCAGCAGACCCACGCATGATTATGTGGATAGTATCCTTGGGCAGGCCATCTTCGCCATACAGTTTGGAGACGCGGTAAGACAGAGAAGTGCCCAGGGCACGGTCAGTATTCGTCACCTCGCACTCGATGTGAACAGGAAGACCTTTGGTGAGTGCGGGTTCAGATTCGTCGATAAATTTATTGTCGAGGCGAATGTAAAGCTTGTGGTCTTGCTGGCGAACACGGTACGTGGCTGCGCCAGGACGCATCTGCCATGCGGGCTTAAGCAAGGCAGAGAGATCAAGCTTAGCGGTCTTAATCGTACGGAGCTTCTCGTCGATCTTCAGCATGTCAGCCCGCCCAACCATTTCGTTGATAGTGCGGAGCCCGAGCTTCGCCATGATTGCACGGAGATCCTCTGCAAGGTAGTAAAAGAAGTTGATAACTTGCTCAGGCTGACCAGCAAATTTTGCTCGAAGCTGAGGATCCTGAGTAGCGATACCAACAGGACAGGTGTTCACTGTGAAGTTGACTGTAGGCAAAAGATACCGGATACAGACAAAGACTTACAGTGACACTTGCGCATCATAATGCAACCCATGGCAATGAGAGGTGTCGTGGCAAAGCCCCACTCTTCTGCACCAAGTAGGCAAGCAATTGCTATATCACGACCAGTCCGAATCTGTCCATCGGTTTGAACGGTTACGCGACCTCGAAGGTCGTTCAAAACGAGAGTTTGATGTGTTTCCGCGAGGCCAAGCTCCCAAGGTAAACCGGTATGCTTGATGCTCGTCCAGCGAGCGGCGCCGGTGCCACCATCGTGGCCAGAGATCAAAATATGGTCCGCTTTGGCTTTTGCAACACCGCTGGCAATGATGCCTACACCAACTTCCGAGACAAGTTTCACCGAGACGCGCGCACGAGGGTTCGAGCACTTCAGATCGTAAATAAGCTGCTTGAGGTCCTCAATGGAGTATATATCATGATGAGGAGGGGGTGAAATTAGGCCAACACCGGCAGTCGAGTGACGAGTGCGAGCAATCGGAGCTGAAACCTTATGACCCGGGAGCTCACCACCTTCGCCAGGCTTTGCGCCTTGCGCCATCTTGATTTGCAATTCGTCTGCATCAGACAGGTAGTTGGACGTGACGCCAAAGCGACCCGAAGCAACCTGCCTGATTGCGGATCTCATCGTGTCTCCGTTTGCGAGGACTTGGGACCTTTCCGGATCCTCCCCGCCTTCACCAGTGTTCGACTTGCCACCAAGTCGATTCATAGCGATGGCCAAGGTAGAGTGGGCCTCCATGGAGATCGATCCGTAAGACATTGCTCCTGTAACAAAGCGTCGGACAATCTCATTCCAGGGCTCGACCTGTTCAATAGGAATTGGTGTCGCATTTTCTAGCCGGAAATCAAGTAGGCCACGTAAGTGAACGCGCCTGGCTTGCTCGTTGGCATTGCTCGCGTACGCATCATACGCAGACTGGTTCTTCTCCCTGACAGCGTCTTGCAAATTGGCAATGCCTGCAGGATCATTGATGTGCTCCTCGCCACCATCTCGCCAGTGATACTCGCCAGATTCGGGCATACCAGGCGGTAAGATAGTCTCCCGAGAAGGCCAGCCACGCTCATGCAGTTCAAAGGCATCAAGTGCTAGTAAATCAAATGTCGCGCCCTGAACTCGCGATGCAGTTCCAGTGAAGCAACGTTCCACTACTTCACTGTGCAACCCAAGGGCCTCAAAGATCTGCGCCCCTTTGTATGATTGCAGGGTGGAAATGCCCATTTTCGACATAACCTTGAGAATTCCATTGTCGATGGACGTTCGATAGTTGGCAATCAAATCATTCACGGACTTGTCGCCACCCTTGATCCTGCGAAAGAGTTAATTCTTTCCAGAACATACGACATGCCATGTCGACTCACAGCCCTTCCCGACCAACTTTGTGTATCATCTCAAGCACCAACCAAGGGCAAACGGCATCCGCACCATACCCAACGAGAACACAGAGATGGTGCACCTCGCGAGCCTCGGCGGTCTCGACCATTAATGCAACCTTCGCACGCTTCTTTTGCAGGACGAGATGATGGTGGACGCCACCGCACGCAACCAATGCGGACAGGGGTACACGAGAAGGCCCAGTGGTGCGATCGGATAAAATAATGACTTTGATGCCATCCTCGATAGCCTGTGCTGCCTCACTGCAAACGCGTTGCAACGCTAACTGATATCCGGGGGTACCTTCCTCCTTCTGGAATGTAATGTCAATTGTGATCGATGGCCAAGTAACGTAGGCGGTCTTCAAGTTTTTCATCGCATTCATTTCTTCAAGAGACAATAACGGGGAAGGAAGAAGAATACGGTGGCACTGTTCTGGCTTCATCTCCAAAAGATTTCCCTCGGGCCCGACGTACGCTTCAAGTGACATGACGACACTCTCTCGTAGTGGATCTATGGGTGGGTTGGTAACCTGTGCAAATAGTTGACGGAAATAGTCGTAAATAATGCGAGGCTGGGTGGCCATAGCTGCTATGGGCGCGTCGTTTCCCATAGAGCCCAATGCTTCCTTGCCGTCCTTGACCATCGGAAGCATGAGAAGATTGAGCTGTTCAACCGTGTACCCAAACGCGAGGAGTTTGGGATCGGCACTAAGTGGTGTATCGTCGATGATAGGGTCGATCGAGACGTTGCTGCGGGTTACACGCTTAATGATGTTTGGAACATGTAGAATGTGGGCCTCGAGCCATGACGCAAAATCTTGCTTGGAAGCCGTGTTCCGCTTGAGCTCCTTATCGTCTACGATCCTCCCTTCAAGTGTGTCGACAAGAAGCATGCGACCGGGCTTTAGACGGCCCTTCTGCACAACCTTTTCCGGAGGGATATGAACTGCACCAACTTCAGAGGCACAGACTATGATGTCCTCACTGCTGACGACAAAACGACATGGACGGAGACCATTGCGATCGAGATTGGCACCGCAATAACGGCCGTCGCTAAAGGTAAACAGGGCAGGACCATCCCAAGGTTCTTGAAGGCAAGCAGCCCAGTTATAGAACGCTCGCTTTCCAGGTTCCATGTTCTCGTTACCTTGCCACGCCTCGGGAATGAGCATCATCATAGCTTCGGGTAACGTGACGACACCATTCACGACAAGAAGCTCGAGCACGTTATCAAAGGCACCAGAGTCAGACACTCCGGTTTCGATGATAGGATGTAGAAGGTCAAGCTCATCACCGAAACTCGGAGAAGAAATTACACCTTCACGAGCCCTCATCCAATTTTTGTTGCCACGGACCGTGTTGATCTCGCCTGAAGTGGCGTGTCAGACCTTACCTGACACTATCGAGTACGATACATGTACTGACCGTTGTGAGCGACCCACCTGAGTGGATGGGCACGGTCCCATGATGGGAAGGTATTCGTAGAGAATCGGGAATGCACCAAAGTAAAGTGGGAACGGTACAGAACGTGATTGAGGTCATGATAGTAGTTGTACACCTGGGGAGGGGAAAGCTGTCCCTTATACACGATGGTCTTGGAAGACAGCGAACAGACGTAGAACCCCTTTGCAACGGTACTTTATATATCAGAAAGTCGAGACGATGTTGAGCAAGGTTCATTACATTGAGTGAATGAAAAAAGACAAACATAGTATGAGTGGCATGCTTGCGCAAGACATAAAGCTGTCGCTCAAACAGTGTGGCGTCGAAAGGACCATTCTGACAGGTGATGCCGTCACCATAGTGATCACGAAGTACAACGAATGGCTGGTAAATGACCGGCTCCTTGCTGCTGGCAGCAGGACCAAGGATGGTACCGTCTGTCGGAACATGGCGCCATCCGAGCACACGGAGACCGAGACCACTCGCAAGGCTGGCAAAGATCATTTGGAAGTTTTGCAGCTGGATGGGGTCATTGGCCTTGAAGAAAACGTTGCCGACGGCGTACTCGCCGGAGTCGGGTAGGACACAGTCAATGTCCCTTTCAGCCTCTCGCTGAAAGAAGAGGTGAGGAATACCAGTCATGACGCCGGCGCCGTCGCCGTCGCGGCTGTCAGCGCCGGTTGCGCCCCGATGGGTCATGGCACAGATGAGTTGACGGGCATCGGAGACGATTTTGTGGCTCTGCTCCCCTTTGATATGGCAGATAAAACCTACGCCGCAAGCATCTTTCTCATACTCTGTGAGATAGAGCCCTTGGTCGGCAGGAAGAGACTGATACCAAGAATGAGGATCGCGTTTGACAGTATGGAAACCGGTGTCTGCTAAAGAAGAAGAAGCCTCCGAGACCAGAGGGAGCTGGTGCGAGAGGTCTGAGTTTGTCATAGGAGAAATGATGGGCGATTGGAAGGGAAAGAAGATGGAGCTGATAAAAAAACTCGGCTAGGATGCTCCGACCGATTACGGATGAGGCGGACCTCCGCCAATGCCGCCGGATCTCCACCTCAACAGGCTGCTGACATAACCATACCGAAACTGGATGCGGGCTCGTTCGACCCTACCCTGCGCCAGCATTGTCTGGGGGGGGGGGGCGGAAATTATGGCAACGCTGGCTGGTCCTCCATCAAGTCCGAGGAAAGGAGAGAACAAAGAAAGAGTGGATTGTCTGCACCACCCGCGCAAAACACACCGTCTCATCTGGGCGGAAATTACTTACGAGTGTCGCCAAGGGATACGAACAGAACACAATGTTGGGCTGTGCGCGAACGCCATATGTGGAAAACGCGCGAAAGGACCCGACCTTGCAGTTACGGCGAGGTGGACCTCACGCGTGCAGCACCGCCTCGTGTCAGTGGCCGTGGAACAGGGACCGTTTCTCGTGCTGGACTCTGCCCCAAAAGCGATGTACCCAGCCGTGGCGAAGATATCTCGGCTCTCGGAACCGGAGAGCACCACGCCGTCGCACGACACATCCAACAATGAGTCGGCTGTTCCCGCTAGTTCGACAGTCGCCGCTCGTGCAAGACAGCGTTCCTGATGACCATACCCAGCGCACTCCCCGGGCCGGACAGAGATAATGCGCACCATTGCGGAACGAGGCGGCTGCTAGCACACCGCCGAGGGCCGACTAAGACCACCACAAGTCAACTGTGGAAGACGACGACGGCCCTTGCAGCTGCTCAGTGCAACAGGCGGCCGTCCAGCAGATAGCCAGAGTCTCGAACCCATTTGACTTGCGTTCATTCAACTCTTGACAAACTCGGCAAGCACCTCATCGGGGTTGTGGTCAGCTGAGGCACTCTGACAGCTGACAGGACCCCTCGCCCAAAGCGGGTCCCAGAGCTGAACGTGAATGCCAAGTGAACGTGATCGTACGACTACCAAGTTCATCATGTGGACTTGATCAAAATGACGAGCACGACAATCTAGATCGCGTCGTCCAAAGACGGAACGAGGTATGAAAATAACCCAATGGTGCTACGCGGGGCTTGTAGGAACCAGAATTGTTCATATATCACATGTCACCGACACCTACCATTGAGATTGCCAAACGCTGCAAATGCCTTGCTGAAGACGCGTGAGTAGTGGTGGGTGTAGACCGAGGAGGTGGATGCGAGAGACGTCTCTTGCCTACATCCCTTCTGACAAGCCACACAAGACATCGAGAAGCTCGTAGGAAATGTGGTCTGTTTCCATTCAAGCCGACTACCACGTATTTTCCGGTAATCATGCTCGATGAGGCAGGACCTATCGATGTGCAGCCTTCGGCCAACTTAACGACTCATCATTCCAATACTGGAATCATGGAATTTCAACTGCGAATGCTTAGTTTCCGAACGAGCATACCTGCAGATTGGCTCGACTCTCCACTTCCGCGGAACTACAGGGGCAATACGCAGACCATACATGAACTGGGGCAAGCATTCAAAACGATGACCGTCCGGGCCAAACCGAAGTGTCGCGCATTGTAATAATTTCCAAAGGCGATTGCCGATATGACTTCATTCATGTTCAGACTCCCATATTTATCTGATCCTAGACGGTCCCCCCACGCCAGGGCCAAGGATACGTGTCCAAATGCCTTGATATGGAATCAACCTGCCCCGTCATGAAGCGCGCAACACACTGCAGCTGGTTGGAGGGTCTCGATGAACGGATCATTTAGCAACAAAAGTCCAACATACCCTTGTGATGCCCATTATATTGTCGGACAGTCTCACCCGAAGCCATCTCCCAGAGTCGAGCAGTATGATCCGAGGATGCTACCGACCAGCGTACGCCAAGGGTTAATGCTGGAGCCAGATAACGATCTTCTCACCTGTTACCAGATATGCAGAGTCCGCACTAAATGCACAGTCCCACACCCATCGCTGATGCCCTTGGAGCACTCTCTCTTGCCTCAATTCATAATTCTGAGATATGGACCATATCTTCACCGTAGTATCTGCAGAACATGTGGCGAGATACCTAACGTGTCTACATGAGCCTCGGACGCATGTGGAAACTCAGATATATAACTTACCTAACATCGGGACTGAGAAGGACGCGAGTTATATACTTCTTATGAGCGCTGAACTTGGTTACGGCCTGGTATCTCGGGAGTTCCGATTTCTCGTCGTTAATCTTCCAGACATAGCATTTGCCCTAATTGTGGTATTTGATGAGTGCCAACTCGACCCATGCACTGGGGCCATGCCTTGTTATTTCCAGCAACCAAACATGATCCGTCAGAAGCTAGGCTGACAGACCTGATAGGCACATCGCCGGCAGGGGTCTTGCGCTTGTTCATGAGTAAATCGGGCAAGTGGAGATAAAGCGACGTACCAGTTCATGGGAACATAGATTTTCGGATAGGTCCCACTGTTTGATGCATCCGGCCTGATCGCAAGAGATGAGCTCTCCTTGGTTAGGGTGCACGCAGACATCGTTGACTGGGCGGGTATGCGTAAACATATCACCTGAAGAGATAAGATGAACCTACCAGGGGCGCCGTTATCGTAAGTGCGGTGCACTTGCGTACTCCTGAAGGGGTAGATGAAGAAACATAAAACTATTAAACCTGGAATGAACGAGTACCTGAGGTCCCATATCCTGATAGTCCCGTCTTCACTACCAGTGACGAGCCACTTCCCTTCACTGTGGAAGGAAACGGAGGTGACGTTCATGGTGTGAGCATCGAGACAGGTCAGCTGTTGAATCACACACTTGAGTACGCGGACTACGGAGATGGGGTGGGACCAACCGGAGTGGAGGAAGTGCTGGCGACTTCGTAAATGTACACTTTTTTGTGGATCGCTGCAGCGAGCAGACGCTTGCTAAGAGCCGAAACGTGAACGAGGCTCTCCAGAAGAAGAAAAGAGCTGATTACTCGGGAGAGATAGCGAGGCGATTTACTTGCTAATAACGACCTCGAGCATGACCCAATTTGCAGCGTGATTGAAGGACGGTGCTCACGCCAGATTCACCCGACCGTGCGATGGTGCGGGAGCAAATACCACTCCAAGCTTCCCAGAATCTGATTTCATGGTCGTACGAGCCTGTCACCAGAATGACCGACATTCTGTCTCAGATGTAGTCGGGAGTTCTCGAGACTGTTGCCACTCGGAAACACGAATCACTGGATTTCTGAGCTCCGCTATTTTTCCCATGCACCGCTTTGTTTGACGGTTTGTCTACCCCTTCATTTTGCGCCTCGCGTTTCTGCTCACAAGGTTGCACATGTATGTACACGAACCTCACGTTCAAGATCCACTGACAGTCTGCTCTGAGGTCCGTTCATTTGTAGAGCTCCGCTCAGATGAAACCGCTGGCGCCAGGCCGAGGATCAGGTCCGGCTGATGAGAGATGGCAACGTGTACGTCACGTCTGCCACGCGTCACCTAGGATCACTTGCCTCATCGCGGGGTGGGCTCGTGGACGCTCGAGTCAAGGATTATTACGTCTGTTGCATGATGCTGTTCTGCCTCGACCATCACGAGTTTGTACATTTCATAACTCACAGGTAAGACATTGTCGCACTTCATTTACGGTATGTCCAGGGATCTCAAACGCGCGCTGGGTCGTGCGACGAGCCGTCCGTGAATTAATTGAATTCGGCTATTGCAGTCGTTCTAGTAATCTCTCGTTACAGCTGTTCTTCGCAAGCCAATAAGCGACATTCTTAGATTTCCGCACCAAACAGCTGCCCAGGTTGCAAGAATAAATTAGGCACGTCCGTTCAATAGGTCCTATCACCGGCCGCTCCGCTCTTGGGAGCTTGAAGTAATGAACAGATCGATGGGGCAGATCTCGACTGAACGTCCAGGCTTATAAGGAGAGTGCGAATGGCACCCAACGACGTTCAACACTTGCCGTTTCGTGCCTACTATTTTGGCTATGAACGCGTACCCTGTAAGCCGTCAGCTACCTCCCCAGAATGTTGTTGACACGTAGCTCAGAACGGCACACGAGTTTTCTTCTGGACTGCCGCCGGCGAAATCAAATATGGTACCGTACAGTCCACGAGCCGTCTTGCCGACGTGAGTCTTTTTCCTGTGTGGGTAGTACCTATCTCTGACGGTCTGCAGGGGACGCAAGTGGTCGTCGTAGCGCTGGATGGCGGCGAGGGTCATCGGAGCCTGCCGTAAGTAGCTCGAACACTGCGAAACCTGAGCGCAGCTGCTGATGCTGCCAATGCTGCCAACCAATAGTGTCTCCAGCGTTTCAAAAGTAAACTAAGCCGCGTCGTTGCCTATTCGGGGTGCACACGTCATCTACATTGTAGATCCATCTCATTTCACTTGCTAGACCACTGCATGGACTTTACATCCCCCACACTGTATCATCCCGCCATATAGTTATTTATTCGCCTGTAGCCACGGACTGTTCCTAATATACATCACGTCGTGTGTCGCCAGACCCAGTCCTGGAAAGTATATCAAGTCAACGATCTTGTCGTGCATGTCCTGCACCTGCACGGTGTCAGTTACCGGGGTTCTGGGAATCAGGATATGGACTCGACAGCACGTTGTGCTGCTTCGCTCGGTAGACCCGCAGATGCTAGGGAACCGCTTGCCGATCCTATCCCTGGTCGACAAGACAAAACTGGGGCGAGGAACCCAAGCGAGAATTTGACATCGAGATCTAGACCGTTGAGTGCACATGCAAGATCAGGGTTCGTGCTCTCCCTCTCTAGTCTTCCGGATCACACTTGCTCGAGTCACGCTTGCCTGATCGTGGTGTGTATTCCCCTCGTTCCTGCCCCCCAAGGCTGGGGATCGCAACGTGATCAGCGTTGGGGTCGATGCGACACCACCCTCAAGCCAAATGACTAATGTACGAGTGCCCCGTTGCAGGCTGACACGAGTGTCGCGGTCTCTTGACCTCATGTCCGCGCTCTCTGTGCATGCGATTAAGTGATAAGGTGCACGAACGTCACCCCCCAGCCGTAACAATGAAAAATAGTCGTGGCTCCGAATCCGATGCGATCCCGTATACGTCTCTACTCCATCGAGTATTCGAGCCGAAACGACTCGATAGGAACTCCCATATACGTCGCACAGGAAGGTGTCGTCTGGGTCGGGATACTCCCCCGAAATTCACCTATCGGGCCACGCCACTCAGCAAACCCGTATGGCTTGGCCACGCCCTAATCCCAAATTTTCCTGTCTGATCCGACTCGACAGTCCTAGCTTAAGCTGAGAAGGAGCAGCCCGTGGAAGGTTGGGCACATACCCTGATCATTATGCTGATGCGCTGCCCCGTATCTCTGTCTGTTGACGGAAGGATGGCATGCCTCCAGCGGTAGCGAACATCACCTCTGCGATATGCTCAGCACAGAGTCTCGACGTAGATGCGTACATGTCACCTCTGTAGATAGATGCTGCCAGACGGAAGCAATAAGTCAAAGCTCTCTGATGCTGCAGGACTGGGGGATTCCATCCTTAGCGTCCTCGTGGCGCCTAGGCTCACGCCCATGATCCACTCGCCACTCGCAAAGATGTTGTCGATATGAGGCAGGATTTCCCCAGACGAAGCCAGATGCAATAGGTGAGTCTGTGTGTCTTTCGAAGGGAAGAGAGCTCGCAGGCGATCTAGTACTGGAGTCAAGCCTGGGCGCTCAGATTCCGGCCAGGAGGAAAGGTGCATTTCACGATAGTCCCGAATAACATTGTCGTAGTGACCCTTGGAGAATGAACAGGAGTTCTCCCTAATACGAACAGTATGTGCTCACCTCGTGGAACGTATAGTAACGCTCTGGCAGGAACATCTGCACGGGAGCGTCGTTCGAGACCGGGTACTTCAAACGGTAATCACTCCGAAGTCTACGGGCACGCACACTCTCGGTGACATCCAGTCGGCTCAGGGCCGTAGCCAGGAGCAACCGTTGCTCGCGAACGTCGAAGAAGCTTGGGAAAAAAGTGAAACCCTCCGGCAGCAAGTTGTTGGCAGTTGCCAGCTGGCCAACAACTCCTTTGGGAGGTCGATGTTTTAGGATGCCTCGACTAAGCTTCATCGGAGGCTCCGATTTGGTTCCGGGACCAAGCACTAAAGCGCACAGTTCCGATTTCCACGTTGGAAAACTGCCGGACTGCAATGTTCTCACCACCTCAAGCCCTTGCGCAAGCCGACACGCTACAGGACGCTGGGTAGGAGGACAGCACCACAATTCCGGAGTGACTACACCTCATCGACACGAGTCCACCAGTCGTCCGCATAACAATGCCCACGGCTACCCACGATGAAGCTCCTGTTCCATCTTCGAGTCAGGATCATCGAGGTAGTTCTCTCTATGCTGCACTAGCACAGACGACCACACGGGCTATTGCTTTGTATTTCTCCCGTCCAGTGAGGCTATTCCGGCCATCGAAAGGCAAGTCGAACATTACTAAAGACTCCTGCTGCTAATCATGCACCAATTCAGTGAGCGGTTGGCATTCGCTCCAGGGACATGCTAATAGCCGTGGTACTACTCTCGGACCTCAGTATATCGCCGCACTCGTCAAGAGTCAAGGTGTGGTGCCTGCCTTCCTCTCGAGTGTGTCCGAATCGAGGCTCATGTTACAGTAGTTCATGGTAATACCTAAACACTTCGTACCGCCGATGCTAGCCAACGCACTGCTGGGCACAGTGCTTTGGACCACGTACACCGAGTGCTCGACCTGTCTACAATCTCACCTCGGAGTTCACTCGATGTTCACTGTCGCACTGTCGGGTGCTGTTGCGGGGGGCATGCAGGCTTTAGTCGCTGCTCCTGTGGAGAATGTGAGACTCGCGATCGAGGGTGGAACCGGGAATGGATGGTCCCATGCGTGGAAGGAGGTCTTTCGGGGAACACAACCGGCACACGTCGTAAGTAGAGCAGATCAAATCAGAGACGTGAGACAAGTGAGACTTTGGATGAAAGATGTCGGCGAAATGGCTGGGCGTGGATGGGCTGGATGGGGATGGGGCTGCGGGAAGGACGTCTGCGGTAGGTGTGCTCGAATCACTGGTGAAAACGTCTTATCTGTTGGTTTTCAAGGCTTCGCTGCATTCTTCACCGTCTTTGACGTGACACGGAAAGTAGCAAATAAAGTCAAACTGAGGACACATGATGTTCTTCAAAGATGGAAGACAGGGAACGAGGCGTCAGACAGTATGCGCCTGGCCCGATTTACCCATGCTTTGACGCTAGTCTGCGGGGGCATGATGGCGGGCTTGACATACGAGATTTTTTGTCGACCATGGGACGTGGCACGTCGAGCTATTTCGGTTGAGAGGTCACGAGTATCACATGCGAGTGAGCGGCCATCGACATTCTCTGTCTTGATGCGAAGACTTGAGAGAGATGGCATAGTATCGTTCTTCCGTGCGCACTCGGCGGGATCTCCTGGTATTCCCGAGTTACGATCCACCGCATATCGTTGGATCTCCTCCGCTCTTCGGACACTCGCTCGCGTTGGCCCGTGGGGCGCGGGTTTTCTGGTGTGGGAGTCCCTTGGACCAAGACTAGAATAAAAGGCACGTTCGAAAACGGAACATGGGTTAGATACATACGTGGCTAGGATTTTGATATTGGACTGTTCACCATCGACCAGGCGATGTTTCCAGCTAGTTCCGGCAAATGAGGTCGCTTGTCAGCTCCACGATTTCGAGGGGGGCATCGGACATGGAACGCGAATGCTTCACGACCAGTCTGCTGAACAGTCGCACCTGCAGAAGTAATTCCCCTGTTGCAGCCTGTGACATACTCGTCTAGCGGTTGGCTTTCATGTGGCTGTGCAATTTCCCCCTTGTGGCGTGTGGACGGGACCAATCAGCGCCTCCTCGATGATCGCCATCGGGAGCAGCGAACTCTTGTCACTCGGGGACGGCTGGTTGTTCTTCAAAGACTGGGGCAGTCCTGGCCATGGAGGCATGGACGAGTGAGAAGGAACCAAGGCAGCAAGAGCAGTCGCCTCGGACCGAGTCTGCAATTTACCTCATCGGCTGACAAGACCACACGGGACTTGTTTCGGGTGGATGCTAATTGACATTGATCGGAGCTTGGTCCTCCACGACCTGGAGCAGTTGATTATTAAACTTTGATAGGCGGCAGCAATGTACTGGAACTCGGATGGCAGAAGCGACGAGCAGATTTGGGTGCAGGTACCCCCTTCCGGGGGAACTCTGAGCAGAGTACCTTGGGCCACGCATTCACGACTCTATTGAGCGGACGCCTTGCTTCATGGCACTGAAACGCTCTGATCTACCTGCATTCACCCGTGGGTCTGCATCTCGCATGCGAGAGCATCTCCCAACCCCATCTATTGTTGATTTGATCCCGGGTTCATCCGGTCTTGCCTGCTCACCGCTTCAAGGGGTGCGTCGCCTACCGTCTGATAAGCTATCCATCCGTCATTCCGGACCGCCCGGACCGACCAAGATGTTCCGCCTACACCGAATGTTGATTATATAAGCTTTATGAGTGGCTTACTACGTACTGCGACGCAGAGCAGTCCCATGCAAGTGAATCCCTGCAAAGGGTGGATTACGAGCCTTTGGATGATTACTTGGTTGCAGGTTGCAAGTCCCGCGGCGTTTTTCTTTGCGTGGCTACCTGAGACGGGGTAGTCTCAGCCCTGTACCCCGCTTGAGTACGGAACGTCGACGGCTACACTTTTCACGAATATTCTAGTCATTACATAATAATGTTTATTTTTTTGAGTCCTGCCTCTTTCGATGATATCGATATCGTACAATAGACGTTCCAACACCAGAGCTGCGATCACTACGCCAGCATGCCGCGTTGTACGCGAAAGAGGTGCGCTCAGGAGTTTTCGTTTGAACAGAACACCGAGTCTGCTTGTCGTTATCACCCTGGGACACCAGTGCGTTTCGGCTGTTGGCCTTGTTAGATCGCTTGTTCCAAGCCGTGACATTATCAGGTCTTCCACGAGGGTCTGAAATCGTGGTCATGCTGCTCCAGCACCAATAAGCCCGTTCTCGACTTCGATGAATTCATGGCTATACCTGTATGCCGCTCCGTTGGCCCTGCACGTTCATTGCTGACGATCGTTGATCGCCGGTAAGGGCTGTGAGATCGGCCCACACACGGAGGCTGCACCACAGGCTATCCCTAAGCTGCCGAAGCCCAGAGCTACCCAAGTTCTCACAGTCACAGAATCGAACGAAGGGAAAGAAGTTTATTCTATAGCGCCGACACCTCCCTCTCAACCGTCTGCGCCTCTGATCACCACTGCCTCTGCGGAGTCCGTACCCCCTTCCCTTCCGGAAGAGGAGGACGATTTGAGCGTACTCGTCGCACCTGGCACACAGTGCAGACGTAAAGGCTGCAGCACGGCTTTCATCAGCGATGCAGTTAACCGCATTGGAGACGGCCAAGACACTGTTTGCACGTACCATCCAGCTCCAGTACGTTTTGTGTTCTTCGTCGCCTTCGCAGATAGTTTCCCGTCCATTGACCCGATTAATTTATCCCGCAGCCCATCTTCCACGAGGGAAGCAAGGTATGTGGACCCGTAAATTACGTGGCTCCTGCACCGCTCCCCACATACCTTTGTTTATATTCTGACCATTCTCACGCAATGTTCAGGGTTACTTATGCTGTAAACGGCGAGTCCTCGAGTTCGAAGAATTCCTCAAGATCAAAGGATGCAAGAAAGGCCGCCATGTTTTTGTTCCGAAGCAGAGCGAAGAGTTGGTGTGTGACACCACTCTTATTACGTCGCCATCACGGCTTTGACCACTTTTTGATCTCCTTGTGATCATCAGACTGAGCAGCTCACCGAGTGCCGTATAGATCATTACCAGACACCGAACGAGGTCCACGTGTCTGTCTTTGCCAAGCAAGCTGACAGGGACAGAAGCAAGGTAATCGTTGAAGGGACACAGGTTGGCACCCTATCAGCCCTGTCCATTGCTTCACTCAGGCTAGCATACAGGTCCATTTTGATCTATTTCTCCCTGCACAGAAGCGCTTCAAGCGGACTATTCAGCTCTTTGGTCCGGTTGAACCCGAGGCGTCCTCGTACAAGTTCTTTGGCACCAAGGTGGAGGTTATCTTAAAAAAGCTGGATACCCGAAGCTGGACCATCCTCGAAAAGACAACGCGTGATCTCAGTAATATCAGCTTGACATTTGGCGTGGGGGGCAGAACCGGTACAATTGGTGGCAAGGAGGTCATACTTGATGAACAGAACAGAAGCCGAGCATCGTGAAGAAATTGTCATGGATACTGCATGTCCTGTCGAAGCGTTACCTTGTGGGCACGTTTCACAAAGAGTATAATGAATGGATTTCTTCTATACGTGTGCGTCAAGAGGCGCTCTAACCGCCGAGCACTTACAGTTCCCCTGGTATCTCTATTCTCTGGATCATTTGGATAATATCGCCCACTTGGAGGTTATCAAAGTCCTGTAAGTTAACGCCACATTCCGAACCCTTCCTAACCTCCGTCACGTCCTTCTTCAGTTGCTTTAATGCGTCTATAGAGCCTGGCAACCAGTTATTACAACTCAATACAAGCATGTGGACGCTCACCTTCATATATAGTTTCTTCCTCCCTCAGTACCCTCACCGTGCTCGATCGTTGCACAATTCCGTTGGTGACCCGACACCCAGCAATTTTCTTGTAACCCCCTTTAATTTGGATCTCGAATAGCTGGAGCACTGTCGCCTCGCCCATGACCTTGGTGTCGTAAGTACATGGTAGCAGAGACGCGACGCGACCTCGGACGTCGTCAATCACGCGGTATATGATATTAGATGTATAAATCGGGACGTGGTTCTGGGAGGCCGACGCCCGCACAGGCCGTGGCACGCCGACAGAAAATGCGACTATCATCGCTGACGCGGAAATGAACGAGCGCACACAATAATCCAGACGTAGACGCACCGTCTGCGGCCTTGGCCATCATGACGTCGGACTCAGAAACGTCTCCCACGCCGGTGGAAACGACCTTGACGCCTACCAAGTCATTCCCGATATCTTTGACCGCACCAACTAGAGCCTCAACGCTCCCACTAACGTCCCCCTTGGCAACTATCCGAAGATACTTCTTCTTGACCCCCTGATCAGAGCTGTCTTGAGCAGCCGCTACAGCTGTGGCGCGGTTACCCCATTTTGCCCTGTGTGCCAGTTGTCTCTCTTTCTCCTCCCTCTCTTTATCCGCCTGCCTAGTGGCATTTATCGCCTCAATATCACCTAGAGCGCTCTCGAGATCCCGTTTCCTTTCCCGATTTGCAATTGCTTTCTTTATGTCAGCGTCGCTACCCGACAGGACCTCTTCACCAGCAGTGGGAAGCGATTTCCAACCTACGACAAGGACAGGGGTGCCAGGTCCGGCAGATTGGATGGGTTGCAAGGAAGGAGAAAGGATACGGCGTGTGGAACATGAGGAAGTCCCTGCAAGGAGGGATATTCCTGGGGAGAGAGTGCCGCGCGTCATGAGAACAGTTGCAACGGGACTACGCGCGTGGATTAGCACTCGTGACAAAACGGAGCTAAGAAGTAAGCTGCATACTCACCCAAACCCTTTGAGTATCCTGGACTCAAGGACATACCCGACGGGTCTGTAATCTTGTTCCGCACGCAAGTCCATTACATCAGCCACTAGAGCAATGGTTTCAATAAGCTCAGGTAGTCCGTATCCGGTGAGCCCGGAGACAGTAACGCAAGGGACGTCCCCACCACCCTCTTCTAGAGGAACACCGGCGGAAAGTAGGTCAAGTTTGGTCCTTTCCTGTGAGCAGTGTACATAGCAGAAGAACATGAGTATAGAAGACGCACAACGAGGAGTGTGACGCATGTACAAGTGCTGACTTACAACATCAGCCTCAGGTTTGTCGACCTTGTTGACGGCAACAACCATCCCAATGTTACCCCCTGCCTTCTCGCGTTTAACGAGCTCGATGACTTCCAGTGTTTGGGGCATGACGCCATCGTCTGCAGCAACCACTAGGACAACGATGTCAGTGATAGAAGTTCCACGCGCACGCATGGCAGAGAATGCAGCATGCCCCGGGGTGTCCAGGAACGTGATGAGACGCCGGTCTCCCTCTGATGATGATGAGGGATCACCACTTGTGCTCAACGGGACACAGAAGGCACCAATATGCTGGGTGATTCCGCCTGGTTCAGAAGCAGCAACAGAGGAAGAGCGAAGATTGTCGAGAAGAGTAGTCTTTCCGTGGTCGACGTGTCCCATAATCGCTACAATGGGGGGACGAGTTGGTAGAAGTTGGGGGCTTTTCGGAGGAGGTCTATTAAAGAAAGAGGGAGTAAATGGAACGCTTTGGTGAGAATGGAAGCTCAGAATGTCGAAACCGGTAAGAAACACGCTTACGGAGGGTATAGATCGAAAGCAGCTTCATCGTTAATGATCGGGTTACGACCGAACTCTTGCACGAGTAGAGCAGCATAGTCACAGGTCAAAACTGTAGTGATAGTTCAGCTTCCTGAATATGAGAAACAGGATTACCAACCATAATCATGGGAGGATTCTGCATTCATCCCTACTTGGGCCATCTTCCTTTGGAGTGTACCTTGAATGAACGAGATTAGTCCACTGTGTGCGAGAGAAGATATTTGCCATACGCAAGCGAACATTCAGTAATTTGGCCAATTGTCCAACTGAAACAGTCGACGGAATGTAGAGATCTACTTGGACCTGCTTGGGTTGGTGTTTTCGGCCACTGTTTCTTTCCCTTTGCTTTCCACGCCAGCGATCTAGTTCTGATGTGATACCTTTTTTTTCACTTGCGACGAATGCACGGCCAGGACGAAGGGAACCGCGTTCTTTGAACTTTAATTTGGATAAGCGCGACAGAGCACTAGGCTCAGATTCAGACCGAGAAACAGGGGTACCCGAGGATCTACATTGGTCAAGTTGGGATGGCGATAGACGTGATATAGGGTGGAGTCTGGACTGAGGGCGTGGAACGGAGGTAATGGAAGGGAGGGAACCGTGCTTGCTAGGCCCCACCTGACGCTGTTGCGGAACACAGTGAGGAATGAAGGCAGTGGATTCGGGGGCTCTGTCTGCTTCTGACCCAATAATCTGCCTGAAAGCGGGCTAGTGTTCCCTAGTGAATTTTTCGCATACTGGTCATAACGAACCGAACGCACACGTTTTTTAGGTGCCGTGGCGGCAGATCGCGTGTTTCTTGGAATGCGAACGATGGTCGGCCGTCTGTACATCGTCGCCCCAGCACCGGGAAGCAGAGGCCAGCTAGCTGAGCCCTAAGTCTGAAGTCTCGGACGACTTGGAGTTGACGAGAGCGAACTACATCAATGCACAGCCACGCAAATCCAGCTATACTATAGCAATACTACAAGTCGGATGACTACCACGCTAGGCTGCTGCTGGCTTATGTTAGTGGCCTGGTGACGCTCTCTACATCTTAACCTTGCCCAAGCCTGGCGGCAGAATGGCTGCATTTGTCTTAGGTTTCCGCCTTCTGTCAAGACGCACGTCCTTCTGCAACCCTTCGGCACAACAGTTTCGGTTCTATGCCCTCTCTCGTTTTCCCCATCGTGCCACTGGTTTTGGGAGAAATTCACGGGGTAATACATCGCGCAGGTCCCAGTTAGACCCTTCAGGAGACCGTTCGTGGATCCCATCAAGTTACGGGGAGGAATCTTCTGAAGACCATTCACAATCTTGGATACAAAGCAAGCACTCCACCGCAGATTCTAAGGCAGCGTTAAAGCGTTTGCTTGGGAACAACGATGAACTTGTAGTCACAAGGTAGCGAAAATCGCCAAGTCCAGTTTCTCGCTTGGTCTCACTTCTCACCAGACAACTTGAGATGCTCAACATCTTCATGGGATTTGAGCAGGCGAACCGATATGTTATAAGTGTGTTCAGACTTTCTGTCGTGGATTTTTCTGTTATGCGCTGACATTTGCTGTGAAGCCAATACGGCTGGAGAATCACTCGGATATATTGTTGAAGAACCACGAGGTTTCTTTTCGATGTTCGCAAGGCAGGTGTTCAGGACACATAGACCATTCCGAGCACTAGTCATGGACCTTGAAGGTTCACCCATGCTTTGGGTGCGTGTTCATGAATCGGTACCATGACAGTAGTGTGCAAATTTCCCATTCCATTACTCACAGGTTCGGCGGCCGTTTTCTTGGATAAACTCTCGCATGTTCGTTCAGCGTCCTAGGAACGCCTTGGAAGGTGAATTAGTTCTGGACACGTTTGCAGAGGTGCAGCAGGAATGGCATCCTTGGAGGCGGAGGTACAACTTATTCCTGCGGTATGTGTGCTGCTAGTTGTCTCTCGACTCTCGGAACAGTCTGCTAACTGGACTATCTATGGGATTGGTTTCTCGTCTGACTGAACAACTTCGCCGGTCCATCGTATCTAATCGCAATGCTGGTACTTCCACCCACATAATCGGCAATATATCTTCCTCTCCGGACTTCTTCCCTTGTTAAATAAACCGTATCACGGCTCCACACCTACTTTCGTTCCGTTTTTTTTTTTTCCAAATTTGCATAACCCCCCTACTATCTCCATGACTCCTACGCTTATCATGGATCCACTTCAACATGAATGTGGTATGATTTCAATTTACATTAAATAAATCTTCCTTTCCCCATTCATCCATATACCATTATTTCTATGCACCGTCCCTTCGATATTATTTCTGCCTGCTCCATGACTCCACCGACTGGTTCGTTTGCGCCGTGCTCGTCCCCACTCATTTCCTCGACTGCCACAAATCCGCCATTGTCGTTGTGACCGACGACGGTATTGCACTTCTTTATCTATATCATGTTTGTCTTCTATCTATCAACTCTACTCTCCGGCTCACCACTATCGGGGTTCTGATCCAGGTACTGCTCGGTTCTTGGCTCAACAAACGGCGCTTCCGATCTGGATGTGTTATTACTATCGTTTGTGTCACTCCCTCATGCGCATCCGACGTGATCATCCTGTTTCTTTGATTCTTGACATCCTTCGCTCCTGTCGTTCTGAATCAAATGACCTATCGTTTTCGATATTCTGCCATCTGGACTGCTTGCTCCTTATGTCTGCGCACGTACTTATCTCTCGTGACCATGTTCCGCTCGCATGCAATCGCTGTATGTCCTGTTCTCTTTGAGTTTTTAAGCTCTACTCACGTCTCTAGATTGTTTGATTACTTCCCATAACGTTGGTCAACATTTATCCCACGGTTACTGACTGGGGGATGTCCTACATCTGGTTGCATGGGTTCATGTTCTGGCATCATGTGCTTCTGACCACTGGTCAAATTATATTCCGTTTTGGATATCATTCCTTGTCATCGCCTTCATCACATCCAGGTCCACTCATCGAGTACTTACTACCCTTGGCTCGGACTCTTATATCAAACCCACTACACTTGAACCCCATTTCAACCAATTTGCTCGTATAGACGAAGGTTTGTGGGCATGGTATTTTGTCTTACGGGACGCGCAAGGGGAAGGTATCACCAGTGTGAGCAGAGCATTTAGGGGACTTGGAAGAGAGGTAAAGTGGTGGTTGCCTACTCCCTACATTGCTTCGAATGAGTGTTTCAATTCTAGGTCTTCACGGACACAGGGCAATACACCCTATCCTTCCGAGCACCGGTTGAACAAGAACAGGTTTATAGTTTGGGTCAGAACGATGAGATGATATTACGCCGGCCAAGCGAGGAGAGGAACTTGACCATTGATGAAAGGGCGGTAAGTTCGATCTATCCAGAGATCGGGACCTAGTGCTAAAATATCATGGGAGTAGCTTGTCTTAGCTACGGCGAGTAAGATCGTTCAATATACTGTGAGGAGTTTGCAGGCGTGCTGATTGTGTCCTCCAGTCAATATTGACTACGATTATTTTTCGAGGCATTCCGGCGGGTACGTAGTCTATCCACTTGATCAACCCTTCTCTACATTTGTAACAGGCATGGATACGGGTTCTGGTGGAGCTCGGGAGAGTAGGCATACGGGTAACAACTCGTTGATATATACTTCTCTATGACTCGTAGTATCACGACACGAATTGTACATTAGTACCCCTCGCCCACCTCACACAAGGCCTCTAGAAACATCTTTACATCACCTTGATCAATCTCAAGGATACTCGTATTGAATGAATTATGAGAGGACCGGGCGTTACATCGTTCTTTGGCGTCGATGAACGCTAGACCAAATTCACTGGTCGGGGTAATTTGATCCTTTAGATACGTGGAAGGGCATTTGGTAACTTACTTCTTGGTTACATCTCCCAGCTCAAGTGAACCCATGACTCCGACAACAATGTATGTCCCTGTCCTTTCATTCAGGCACGCAAGCACGAATGGTAAACTCTTCCTTCCCCGGCCAAGTCTGGTGCCTGGCAACTTGTCTCTTAATGCATCGATCAACCAGAGGGCCAGACGCGAGAGTACACCGGGATGGGCAAATAGTGCAAGGTCGGGTCCCTGAGAGAGAACGACAACACGGTGAGAACGCATTGTACGGATGTCTTGCTTGTCAATTATTGAAGTGCCTTGTCGTATGATGGCTCGATGAAGTGACATAGACAGTGCAAGTGCATCTCGAAGAGATACAATGCTATAATATTCAGGCGTTTAGTTACAACCGACAATAAGAAAGACTTACTCAGTGAGAGCATCGTAGGCTGCCCAGAAATTTTTTACCCACCAGGGGACTTCTGAACGTTCTTCTGTCTCACCTGGACCCTCTCCATCCCCATTCCTAATTACGTTAATACCTTCACCGCGTTCTCTGCTTTCACATGCCTTGTTAACATTGTGCTTGCTACCCTCCCATATGCGCCCACTGCCAAACCATTCCCCACCGTGTCGCGCGCCTTCGACTTCGACTTCCATCCTGACACCGCCAGCCACATCTAAGAGTGCGCTGACGGCTTCAACGGCATCTGCAGCGCTTAGGGGAGGGGCGCGATATCCAAAACATCGAACGAAGGATGGGTATGTGAGTTCCACAAGACCGTACTCAGGGGCGATGACGTCGAGCTTGGACTTCAACTGATGCTTGAGATCGAGGTCCATATGGGCGTACAACTGTTGAGTCTGCGGTATTGAAAACCTGCCGCAGATAAGGTTAATTGCCAAGTATCACTGAAATAGCTATGTGGAAACCTCAATCACCCCATTTTAGCGAGCAGGCCAGTAAGCTTCTTTCGACCTCGTTCCTTCCAGATTCCAAGCTTTCCTGCTACGTAGCTGGAATGAAACATGGCATCGTATAGGGTCCAGTGACGAAGGAGCGTGAATCTCAGTTCCTCGGTGGATCGTATCGACGAATCGTCCGGACCAAGTGCAGTGATAGTATCAATATTAGCGATGACCCCCGCGGGGAGTGGATTAAGGCGCGAGACTTCGTCGTAATAGATAGCGTGGTATTTTTCGTAGAAGTTGCGTGATATGCGGGAAGTTGTATACTGGTACGTGAGTCCAAGGATTGCGAGCCTGCAAAAATGATCAGAATGTGGCAGATCGATCGTCGAGTACGAAATACCACAAAAGATCACAGTCCGCACGCTCGAGGACAGTAGCAAGGATGTAGATCGTCGCAGAGGCACTCTGACTGTACCATGAACCACTTGCGTAGTGCCTTTCAATTACTGCTTGACATGTTGCACGCTGTTCTCGTGACATTCGGCTTGGTTCCTGGTGAAGGCTTCAGTAGAGCGGATGACATAGAGAAGCACTGCGACATTGTCTAGCTTTGGCCTTTTTCCTCCATGTTGATTGAGGATTTGTGAATTGCGCCCGCGCGGTGAGCTCCCCACAGCCAGGTCATCGTCTGGGCTTGCGTTGTTTTGCGTCTCATCTTCTGAACCAAAACTTGAACCATCATCCTCCGACTCTGGCTCTGGCTCATACTGGTAGAGTCCGTCAGCCTCAGTGAATTCTATGATGTACGGAAACGAACTTCTAGTGCTTCCCAAGCTTGTCTATGTGCATCCATGGTGTCGACCTCACCATCGTCCCAAAGAACGATACGATCACCGATGTCGCCACCGCCGAACAGACTTGCCAAATTTTGGGGTCTTGTGGAGTCAATCACGTGTACCGTTAGATGTGTACCAAATTCTCCAAACCATACGGGAGAAGGAAGGTCGAGGATGGCGCCCATGTTGACGAGGATCAGGGTGTGTAGCTTCGCTGTGTCAAAAAGGAGTGGGAGGGGAGAAATAACTGCGCACCTCGTTATAAGTTGCAAGCTCGTCTTTCATGGACTCTAGCTCTGCGACACCTGACACGGGTATGGTCCTGTGCATGACATCATCTTGCTTGAGGAGCTCTGCGAGCATCTTGGCAGCGCACAAGGCGTCGACATCGGGAGCGACGAGGAGTATGACGGAGGATGCGGATGTGAGGGGGGAGCGACGATGGGCGGCGAGAATGGTGCTGTAGGCGTCGCCGTAGGACGGCCGTGAAGCGGAGGCAAGATGAGGTGGTGGGAGGTAGACCATGAGCAACTCATTAGCGAGGACGCGACGCGACGGCACGTGAGTAGCACGCTTGTTTGCGAGTGTTGTCACCCCTGAGCTTTGTCGGTTCCAGTACACCGCGTGGAGGACGGACGGCGGGCACGCGTCCTGCACTACTTAAGCTCTGTACTCGTCCTCACCTAGGATCATCCTTCACTGTCATCATGGCGGACCGTCAGCCAAGGTCCCCCAATTCGAGGGACCACGGTAAGCACGTCTGGGCCCGTCACCCGCAGCGGACTTACTCCCCCCTAGAAGCCGCTCCTCTCTTGCACAACGGCGGCCATGAGAGAGACCAACATCCTCCAGATCCTCCATCCCCCCACCATGGCCGCCTCACAGATGTCGTCCAAGAACCTCTCACCGGGCTCACAAAGGTCCTCCTCGTTGAAGTACTCGTCCTTTTGCTCATAAGCTCTGTTTTCATCGGACTATTCGCTGGCGCACAACACAAGCTCAACCTCAGGAACGGGGGTGGGGGTCGCGACGGTGATCAAGGTAATGGTACGCAGACCGAGACAAAAACGGTCACACATACTACCACTGCGGCCATCACATTAATATCCCCCACAACCACCTTCGCGGTCTCCACTGCTTTTTCTACTATATTTGATGTCACAACCACTATTGAAACATCCACTAAGACAACTACCACCACCGCAGTCCGCACCTCCACGCTCACCCACACAACAACTGATCACGTCACGCGCACTGTCATTGTTGGCCCTGAACCAACAGGTCCTCCAGAAGCACCTCACCCTGAGCCATCGAAGGTGCGAGTTGCTCTGCTATGTCGTATCACCAAGCTTCACTCGCGCATAAATATTAACAGGAAACGTGTCTCACCAAGGAATGTATCATTCTCTCCGCATCAATCCTGGCTTCGCTAGATACCTCTCGTGATCCATGCGAGGACTTCTACGATTTTGCTAGTGAGTCGACCCTCGTCCAATACAGCCTTCAGCGCTCTGATCCAATAGTCAGATGGCGGTTGGATAGCATCCCATCCAATTCCCGGTGACAAGGGTGCCATTAACTCCTTCACTGTTCTCACAGAACAGAACTGGCAAGTTCTTCGCAGTCTCCTCGAGTCTGACACAGCCGTTTTCGATAACTCATGGGACGACCAACTAATTCGCAAGCTCCAAACTCTTTATGCCTCTTGCATGGACGAGACAAAGCTTGACTATCTCGGCCAGGCCCCCCTGCAGCAATTTGTAAATACCATTAGGGAGATATATCGTGGAAAACGTGTCGACCTTAATGCCCTCAATCCAAGGCAGGGTCTATCTAACGCCCTTGGTTACATGCATTCCAGAGGCAAGCGCTGTTTCAAATGAGTCCAGTACCCCCTGTATATATGTCTCACAGGTGTCGATGCCCTATTCGAGTTTTTCGTTGACGGCGATGCTGGTGTTGACCCCAATGCCATGACACTCTGGTTTACCCAGCCTACCCTAGGGTTGCCATCGAAGGTGCGCTGCATGGAAAGCCTACTCGTTTTTTCTTGCTTACTAGCGTTGATTAGGAATACTACAAGGAACAAGGTGTACTTAGTGTTTATCAAGATGTCATTGAGCGTCTATTGGTCACCCTACGCGATGATGAGGTCGTGGACATGGCAAACCGCCCAAGTGAACGCTTGTATATTCAAACAGAACAACTTGAAGAGAAGGAGCGTGTTTGGCCTCCTTGGCCATGGCCACCTTGGGATGGCGAAGACGAAGACGAGGAAGACGACAACCGCAAGCCTGCCGAAGATCCGTTTTCCAGGGCCCATGAGCTGGCGCGGGAAATTGTTAGATTCGAATCTGAAATTGCAGACGCGACTTTAGACCAAGATAAGCTGGAGCAAGATCCCTTTGGTACATACAACCCCACGAGTATCACTACGCTCAAAGCTGCACTACGCCAAATCAACTTCCCCGACTACTTTGCTACCTTTACCCCGCACTTCTTCCCCGGTCGCGTCATTATCACTTACAAGCCGTATCCGAGCTCTCTGTCACGTATTCTGGAGCGTACCCACTCTGACGTCATTGAGGCATATCTTGTTGTGCGTGCCGCGTTGGAATATGCTCCTAATTTGGGAACAACAACGGAGGCTTGGAAAGCGGTACGACAGTTGCAGGAAGTTCTTAACGGACTCAGGCCAGGAGCCATCGGCGAGCGATCCGAATTTTGCATGCGTAGGGTAGAATCTGCCATGGGCTTTGCTACGGGGAGATACTTTGTCAACGCAACGTTCCCCAGCGACTCAAAGGAAAGGGCTACTGAGGTCATAACGGGTAAGCAGTGTACCCGTTTCGTGAACTTTTCGTTCTTACTGTTTTGTGCAGACATTGTCAATGCATTTGAGAAGTCCTTGGAAAAGATTGAGTGGATGGACGAGGAGTCGGCTCAAAGAGCCCGTGAGAAGGCAGAAGCAATCCGAAAGAAGGTTGGCTTCCCACTGTCTCCCGACACGCGAGATGCTCGCTCTCTCGTGAGCTATTATACGCTCGTCAAGCTCCACGTGGATACATTCTTCGAGAACATGCTGAGTGCCGCGTCAGTCATTTCGTGTATCCGGCAAACAGGAATCCATCTAACATCATATACTAGAGCCTCAGATGTCTACAAGAAATGGCAAAGACTAGGAAAGTCGAGGAATCTCGACGAATGGGAAATGACGCCAGCGACCGTGAATGCATACTACAATCCTACTGGCAATGAGGTGCGTCAATCTTAATTAGCTATGTACATTTCAGCATTTTGATTTATGTGGGAAAAAGATCGTATTCCCTGCTGGTATTTTGCAGCCACCTTTCTTTTCGCATTCATGGTGTGTGGTGATTGCTGTTGCAATAGTCTTATCTTCATAGTCATGCAGGCCAGGGTATCTGTCATATGGTTCGTTTGGCATGATTGCTGCCCACGAACTCACGGTTGGTGATTCAGCGTACTCTCTTTACCCGACAACTCATCAACGAGCAGCATGCCTTCGACTCTGCTGGTCGACTTTACAATCAAGATGGGAAATTGGAAGAGTGGTGGACTCGCCAAACAAGTGATGCTTATCAAATTCGCCAAGACTGTATTGTTGAACAATACTCTGGTATATAGACCTTCCAACTTCGTACACTTCGGTTTCTGACAGAACGTAGAATATACTGTTGATGATGGTAAAGGTGGTGTCGTGCATGTTAACGTGAGTCTTAACTCTTTTTAATGTTTAAATCCTTCATGATCAACTTGATAGGGCAATCTGTGAGTTAAGGTGGGGGTGTCTTGGTAGTCGCTGATCTTGGCCTGGCAGCACGTCTGGGGAGAACATTGGCGATACTGGCCTTATCCAAGCCTATCGCGCATGGAAAGCCCAGTACGAAGATTCGTACGATGCTGGACGCGAATATCTCCTTCCCGGGTTGGACTACACGAGGTAAGACGTCATTATGTCCCCTTCAAATATACAACATGTCAACTATACACAGGGAACAATTGTTTTTCGTATCTTTTGCACGCACCTGGGCCATGAACAATCGACCAGCCGATGCTGTGGGTAACCAAATTCAATGAATTTAGACCGCTAAGTCGACCCTATCTATCAGGTGCAGCGAATTCGGACAGATCCTCACTCACCGAATCGTTATCGAACGGAGGGTACAGTCTTCAACATTCCTGAATTCGCTAAAGCGTTCGAATGCTCGAAATGGGCAAAGGTCAGGAAATTATCACATGTTGGACTCTACTCGCTCACCTTCAAGTAGTTGAATCCCCCATCAGAAAAAAGATGTATTTTCTGGTCCTGAACACACATTAGGTTATACCTGACATAGTACTCGGAAGCTTCTGGTGAACTCTTGTTCATATGTATTTCGTTACACCGTCGTTCAATCTGCCTTATACCGGTGATGAACTATGTGATGTCTTTGCATGGATCCAAATGCGAGTCTTAAAGTAGTGGTGACATTTAGCTTAAAGCACACCCTTCGTACTCGGTATCTCCTCTCCAGCCGTCTGCTCGATGGCTTGTTTGATTGCCAGTGCCAGTGCTTTGAATGCGGATTCAGACCTGGAATATGCTGTAGGTAGCTCTATAATTGGTTGTGTGGAAACACACCGATGATGATCGTTTTCTCCTCGAAGGACATCAACGTGAAGAGTCACGCCAGCAGCCATCGAAAAAGAATGGAAGACATGAGGGATCATCTCTGTCGAGAGGTCTCCGATCTTCTCGCGTTTCAATCCAAGATCGGTGACGCAATACGGACGAGAGCAAATGTCAATCACCACTCGAGAGAGTGCCTTGAAAAAAATGCTCAATTACAAGAGAACCCGCATCCAGAGAGCGATTACGCACTTCGTCGAGGGGTGCGAAGCCTGTACCATATCTCCTGATGCCTTTGATCTCTCCAAGGGCTTGTTTGAATGCGGTACCCAACACGATCGCGCTATCTTGTGCATCGATCCTAGAACCCTCTTGCCTCGGCGGAGAAGGAATACTTATCTGCAGTGTGATGGTCATCAATCAACAGATCTCCTTGGCACTTCATGACCAGTGACATTCCGCTATGCTTTGCCAGTGCGTGATACATCTGGATGACTGGATTAGTTTGCCCACACGAATACTGGAGAAACCACTACGTGGTCTAGAAATCCAATGCCCGTCGAAATGTCAATATTCTGCGCCTGGCCAGAACCAGGAGTGCAGTCAAGGTTGACAAACACTTCGATCTGCGTTTCCTTTGTTTTTCTAGAAATTGTAGCCGTTCTTGCTGTCATAGCGGAGGTGCTGATGGCAAGTCGCAATACAGTCGAAACCCTAACGCGTCGCTGACGTAAGTCATTAGGTGCGTCAGCTGAAATACTCCTCATTTTGCTGACACTCGTTGCGATGTCTCTGTGCCATGGTTCAACCTCGTCCATCTATGCTTCATTGCGTCTTCGTGTTCTTAGCACTAAGCTTCAAGGAAGCCGCGGTCGTAGACAATTTTTAAATTTCGCTCGAAAGTCTAAACCCACAGCGCCTCAAAGAACTACGATCCTAGGCGAGGGTGACCTATTCCATCCATTCTCGGAATCCCCATTTCCTGCGGTAAAGGCTCGTGGAGAAGCTATTCGCTCTCTCGCTCCCTGTCCAACTTGTTCATCCAGCCATGGCAGCCATATGCCTCTTGACACTAGAACCAAGCCGCTGGGAGTCAAGTTTGAGTGTCCTGACTGCGGCTGGCCGACACATTGTAGCAGGGAGCATTGGGAGATGGATGATGATCATGCAAAGTTCTGTCCGCGACTTCGGGAGGTCAACGAAGATGAACACGATCTTCGAAGTGGTCGAAGAATGCACGAGTTTGAACTACCAGGTGTGTATAGTGCATTCGAGTATGAAAATTTTGCATATCCATTATCAAGGACCTCAAGCATACGAAGAAGCTGTCTCATTTGCCAACTGGGATCTCTTTTGGTATACTCGTGGTTTCTCGTCGATGGACGCCGAACGATCGAGGAGGCATGCGAGCAAGTTGCTCACCTATCCACTCACCATAGGTTCCGTTCTCCATCAAAATAGTGGATTAACTCTGAACAATCACCGCGTCACACCTGAAGGTAGTCGGTCTTTGGCTGGTGAGCCAATTAAAAACCAACTAAAGAGATACTTGAATTAATCAATTTCACTAGCACTACGCACGACGCTGCATGTTGCTCCCGGCGCTCCTGACACGGAGGAAGCAGGTGTTGCCAAACCCCGAATCAGGGTATTTATTCTGGGTGCACGTGCGGAGTCTTCGCTACCCCCTCATGTCTGGGAGCAGCTCTGCATGTTATTCCCGTCTTGTCATTTTCATCTATACTTCATTGGGCCACAGGTTTCCCTCCCGAGGCTACCAGACGACGGGGGGGCCAAAGCGCGCTCGCCTACTCATTCTCTCAAAGTAGATTCGGCTCTGGAGGAATCTACCTTAGGGCAGGAGAAGTCACCAGTGTATGTCCCCAATGTTTACGAGCCCTCTACTCCGGGGCCAATTGCTAGCTTGAAACGGACCCGTTCCTCACTCAAGCTTTATGGGGTCCCATCGTACACAGTCCCATACTCTCCACAACTAACAATCACTGGCATGCAAACCAATTATATGGAAGTCTACTCCCAGTTCCAGGATACTTTTGACCCCTATACCGATGTTTTTTTTCTGTTCTCTCCTGGGTTTGGTTTTCCTTCGCCATCGTCAATCTCGAAATTTGATGGAAAACGCTGTTTGCAAGTTGCCTCTCCTGCTGAATGGGGTCCAGTCGTCCCTGCGCTTCTGGCCACTAGATGTGCAATTTTTGTTACGGGATTCTCGCCAGCAGACATCGAGAGAGATGTCCGATCCCTTGATCAAGTTCCTGGTGTTGCTGACGAGTTTGAATGGGTTGTGATGCCTGGCGAAAATCCATTTGGAAGTGAAAAATGGGAGGTTGCTGACTTTGATTCACGAGTTATGGTAAAAACCAATTGGGGTTTATGGGGTATCAGAGGGAAAGGTAGAGAAGTGCAAACAAATTACTAAGATATACCTGGTTTTGCTATTGTGCAATGTTATTATGTGTTGAAATCCTCTAAATTTGATTTTACCTTAATAGTGTTTATGTAATGGTTTCTTTTTTCTTTTACCTGTCTTAGCTTTAGATTTTGTATATCTGACCTAGTTAAACCCCTTTTCTTTTCTTATGATTACTTAGTGATTACTAGTTATTATCTGCTTTTTTTGATTATGCTTACTTGGCACCTTTTTCTTATGGCCATTAGTGAATGCTTTATAATACTATACAATATTCCACTTAGAGTTCAGCTTAGTCATTTTTATTCTTATCTAATATTATTTTGTTTGTAACTTCTTATTAGTAGATATTTATAAGTCCTTTGTTGTTAATTCTTGTAAAACTATAGGATACTTGTAGTTATTAAGTATTCTAATGTAACTAGTGGTCAGATATACAGTGTCTTAAATAGGAAATGCACAAATCACATTTTCATGGAGTTACTCCCTGTTTGTTACAAACATAACATTTGGATGCACAAGAGTCACATGACAAGCACATGACTGTGAGACTTTATTGCCAAACAAGGAAAAACCCTAGGATATGGTTAAGTTATTCTTAAGAGTTTTCCCTTGGGTTTGGGCACAGCTTATGATTGGATCTAGTATCTTAAATGACAAATGCATCTTCTGATCTCATCTGATCTCAAGGATCACTGATTGGATCTGATTGTGGCAGATCTCTAGATGGGATCTCCTTGGCCTCATGGTAGGGGGTATGATTTAATCTCTGCTTACTCTAGACTCTTTCCTTCTATTCTACACTTCCTCTCCATTCTACATATCTTATCTGCATGACCCATTGGTCATAACCCTTTACCCTCACCCTATGCCCTATTTCCTTATTTAGTATTGTGCTGGAGAGACTAGATGGTCTGTGCACCATTGGCTATAGTATATATAGTAGATAGTTCCTTGATTAAGGCTCTTCAGTCTTAATCACCTGTTATTCTTATACTGAAACAGTACCACCTTCAATATAGTCTCTTTCCCTTCTAACTAGTGGTAATGGCTCCTCAGGCCTTGCTAGCTTGAGTCCACATACTGTTCCTCATTCTATTCAATCTGAAACTGACAATGAAACTGACACACCTCATCAAGGCAGATCATTTAGAGTTAGGATGGGTCATTAAGAAACTGATACTGTAATACTGTTTAACTGCAACAAAGGACCATTGATAATTATATAAGTATCAGCACATTCTATAGACTCTAGGCTACTGTTTAATGTAATTTTTGTTGAAGTATGTCAAATAAACAACAAGTTTTCTAGATAATAGTCAAATAAGTGCTATGTATTATATATTTTTACAATTAGCACTTTTATAAAAACCTGGCCAGTAGTATGCATCTGAATCTCTGGTACTGTTATAAACATTTCAATGTACTTCAGAGGTACTCCAGATAACTCCAGAGTGGACAGGGCTTGGCTTTACCTTATGTGGTGCACCCTTATGCTGGTACTGAGTGCCCCAATTTATGGAGGGGTTGGAAACTATCAGAGGTCCAGGATTGGCTGTAGGGCTTTTTCCCAACAAGAGGCACAATGTCAAGCTGTGGAGTAAGTTAAGGGACTTTAGGATAGGGTATGATGTCAAGTCATGAGGCAGGAGGGATCTGGGGGAAGATTGTAACATCATATTATGATTGATATTCAAACTGAAGTACAAGATACAGAACTCCAGTACTTATACCTTAGAGAGGCAGATTATCTAAGGAGGGAATGGAGATATAAATGGAGTTGTCTCTTAAGTAAAGCAGGTGCCAATGTATCCTGGATATGAATGGAGATGTCAGAAGAGACAACATTGAATAATGTCAAACTAAAACTAAGTGATGACAGGGAGAAGCATGGTACAAAGGAACAGGAACAGAAAGTGAGGTTGGAGGAACAACAGAGTTATATTGGAATGGTACGGAGTTAGCATAGGTAAAGTTGTAATTAATCATTAGATAGGAAAAGACAAAGGTAAAGGGAACTAGAAAGCACACAGCTTAAAGTGTAAAAGCAACTGGAGTTGCATCAGAGACATAGTGGAGTTGATCCATTGACATGGGATGTAACAGTATTCCCCTCTTAAGGCCTGAACCCCTGAAGGCTGTAAAGCATGTGCTCTTGATGAATAAGTGAGTGGAGCAGGCATTGGGGTTTAGCTGGCCAGAAAACCATAAAAGCAAATACTACCCCAGAGACTTCCATACTAGTATCCCTCATCATGTCTTTATTCACTGACATTCACACCTGGTCTGATGAATGCCTGGAGGAGTGCATTGAAGATGAAGAGGAGCTTGGTAATGTGAAGTACACTGAGCAAAAGTGGCAGGGAAAAGTGAGGAGAAAGGATGTTATATCCTAGACCTCTGACCTGAATTCCAGCTCCATTTCAACCTGGCTTACAATTGGTCTTCACATCTGGTAAGCCACTCCAGCCCTCTGACTTCCCTCCAGGCAACTCTGGCTCTCCATTACCATTCCAGTCTTCCCCAGCTACACATGTATACTTCCCACCCCTCAGTATTATATGCTTTCCTGGGCTTCCACTCCCACTCCACCCCATTTCACTTCCAGTCTATCTCTGCTCCAGTTAAATACTACCCTAGTTCCCCTTTGTTATCTCCAGACCATTCTGATATAACTCTGTTACCATTCCCAGTCAGTTACCATTACCATCATT
>JBBPKN010000307.1:0-30876 GCA_038089275.1 Pulveroboletus cf. rosaemariae
GTTTTCAAAGGAAGTAGTTTTCATTCTGTGTTTCACAACTACTTTCTCTTCCAATTTAGCAGTTCTATTTAAAGATCACATTTGATGTCATCATGGACTTCCTTCTTCCATTGTTCTAGATTAGAGACCACAATTTTCTTCCACTTTCATACAAGAGTTATGCTATTTCCTTGACATTCACCAAAAACTTTCTACTTCTTTTTATCCTCAAACCAATGGTCAAACTGAATGGGTAAATCACAAATTAGAACAATATTTGTGTACCTTCATAGCAAAGAAGCAAGAGTTTTGGGTGGATTGAATAAAAATTGCAGAATTTTTGCACAATAATGCACTTTCCACAGTAATGCAATCAACTTCATTTGCCATTACAAAAAAGTTTACTCCATAATTGGGCTTTGAGGCAGAAAAAATATCACATAGCTTTGTGAAGGAACTACAAAAGACTCACAAACAAATTCAAGAGTCATTAGAAAAAGCAAAGGAAAAGATGATTCAGGTAGCAGATAAAAAATGATCTGAAGCTCCCAAATACCAGATTGGCCAAAAAGTCTGGTTATTCACAGAATATCTATCCCTTTCCTATCCCTCCCAAAAACTGTCCCAGAAATGGATTGGTCTATATACCATTCTGGACATACTCTCAAATGCTATTAAACTTCAACTTTCTGTCAACATTCATATTCATCCTATTATCAACATCTTGAGAGTTAAACCATATAATGATTCACTTTCTCAACAATCTCTTATTCATCCAGATCCTGTTGAAATTACAGAAAAAGGACATAAAGAATGGAAAGTGGAGTATATAGTGGATTTTCAATTGACTAAAGAAAAGTTGGAATATTTGGTTTATTGGAAGAACTATAATGCATCTGATCATACCTGGGAGCCTGAAAAACACTTGAATAATTCACCTCAAGCTATTTCTTCTTTTCATCTTTGCAATCCCTTTGCCCCTTGCAAATTACATGGCTTATCCCTCAAGAAATTTCAATCTTGCTTTTTTGCTTATGCAAACTTGACCACTTCTGTTCCACTTACTCTGTCTCATCTGGAATCCAAGATCTAAAGATAGAGTAGTATTATAATGCACTTTTTCATTTTTACTATTTTTGGCATTTTCTTCTCACCACTGTAGCTCTTCACATCTTCACATTTTCACATCACATGACCATGTCACCTTTTCACTTCTTTATCTTTTCACATTTCACTTCTTCACATGTCACAGATCTAGAATAATTTAGATTCTATTGTTATGTTGCATTATTACCTTATATATTTCTAGGTTCCTGCTCTCTTTTTGCTATTGGTTAGCTTACTATACATTATTTAGGGCCAGCACCATTTACATGGTCTATGTGCATACTGTAGCAATATAAAAGGAGATAGGCTCAAATCTGGGTTTTTTCAGTCTTGTGTACTTGAATTTTCCAGTTCTTAAAGTCCCTTGACTCTTACTGTTCTTCTTACTCTTGCCTAGTTTTAGTGGCTCTAGTTCAAAGCTACTACTCAGAATTAGTTCAGCACACATCAAGGCTAGGTGTTAGGATTTCTAGGTTAATGCATCTAGTAGTTGCATTTCAATATCCAATAAGCTACTCTAGTCCTCTAATTCCCCTCCAGGTAACTCCAGCCCTTCATTACCCTTTCAGTTTACCCCAGTTATGTATGTATGCTTCCTGCCTGTTAAAACCAGTTTCTTTCTGAATGAAATCCTTGCTACTAAAGGAAAGTCATAACTTCAGAGGGCTCTGGAGGACTCTGAAGGAATCTAGGAAGGGTTTAAATAATCAAATAAGACTTAGCTTCACCTTATGTGTGTGCTCTTGCACTTTCTGATGTTCCAATTTACATAGAAGTCAGCAGTAGATAAGAAGACTGTCTTTGTGCTTAATAGGAGAAACAGGCAGGATAAGGAAAGTCAAGCCTAGTTATGGGGGTGGGATCTTGCAACTCCTTTAAGGATATCACTTGACCCTGGAGGTTCTCCAGAGTAATTCAGAGGTATTAAAACTTATTCCAATAGAAAAAGACTGTTAAAACCTATATTAGTACAGGTATACTTTTAACCAGTTCCTTTCTGAATGAAATCCTTGATGCTAAAGGAAGATCATAACTCTAGAGGGCTTTGGAGGAATCTAGGAAGGGTTTTAATGATTAAACAGGACTTGGCTTCACCTTATGTGGTGTGCTCTTGCACTTTTCAGTATCCTGATTTACATAGATGTCAGAGGTAGGTAAGAAAACTGTCTCTATGCTCAATAGGAGAGACAGGCAGGACAAGGAGAGTCAAGCCTAGTCATGGGGGTGGGACCTTGCAACTCCTTCAAGAATATTGCTTGATCTCAGAGGTACTTTGAAGTAACCTGGAGAGTCAGAGTAAGTCCAAGGGCTTAAGCAGAGTAAGGATACAGACAAGGGGGTATTTTTATTGATATTCATACTAAAGTACAAGATACAAAACTACAGAACTTATATCTCAGAGAGGCAGAACTATCTAGGAGTGTAGTAAAGTGAGACAGGTATAAACTCAGAAGTGAAGTAGATGTCTAAATATCTAAGAAATGAATGGAGATATCAGGAAAGACAATGTTCAATCATGTCAAACTGAAACTGAAGGGTAACAGGATAAAACAGGGAAAAGCAAGGAACAGGAATAAAACAGAAATAGTAACAATGATGGTAATAGTAACTGAGACCAGGAACAGTAACAGAGTTATACTGGAATAGCCCAGAGATGATAAAGGGGAACTAGGGTAGTACTTAACTGGAGCAGAGATAGACTAAAAATGAAATGGGGTAGAGTGGGAGTGGAAGCCCAGGGGAGTGTATATGTGTAGCTGAAAAAGACTGGAATGGTGATGGAGAACCAGAGTTGCCTGGAGAGAAGTCAGAAAGCTAGAGTGGCTTACTAGGTATGAAGACCAATTGTAAGCTGAATCAGAATAGGGTCAGACTTGGGTCAGAGGTCCAGAATATGACAAAAGATCAGAGTAAGCCCAAAGGCTTGATTAGAGTGAGAATGAAGACAAGGGGGCATTTATGTCATTATTTGTACTAAGGTACAAGATACAAAACTACAGTACTTATACCTCAAAGAGGCAGAACTATCTAGGAGTGTAGTGAAGTGAGACAGGTATAAACTCAGAAGCAAAGCAGATATCTAAATATCTAAAAAACAAATGGAGATATCAGAGAAGACAATGTCCAATCATGTCAGACTGAAACTAAAGGGTAATAGGATGACATGAGAGGAAGCAAGGAACAGGAACAGAACAGAAATAGTAACAATAATGATATCAGTAACTAAGGGCAGGAATGATAATGAAGTTATATCAGAATGGTTTGGAGATGACAAAATCAAACTAAGGTAATACTTGACTGGAATTGAAATAGAACTGAAAACAGAATGGGGTGAAGTGGGAGCAGAGGCCTGGGAGAGCACATAATGCTAAGGGGTGAGAACCATACATGCATAGCTGGGGCAGATTGAAATGGTGACAGAGGGGTGAAGTTGCCTAAAGGGGAGTTAGAGGGCTAGAGTAGCTTACTAGATACAAGGGCCAATCACAAGCTGGATTAAGACTGGGTTAAAACTGGGTCAGAGATATGGGATATGACAGTATTCCTCCTTAGACCTGAACCATTGAAGGCCATTGGTCTGAAGTGCAAAGGATATGGACACATGATCTGAGATAGTATGATGATGGGCATATAACCACGTATTTAGTAACATCAGGGGTAGAGCAGAGAGTTGTGGAGGTAATGAGCACATGACCTTGTTTAGTGACAATGGGGTGAAAGAGCAGAGTTTTTTGACTTACTCATGAATAAAAATAGGGATTTTATGGTAGCTCATTCTTTCTTTATTACAACATTATGGCTGCATTCAATGACATTGTAACCTGGGCTGAAGAATGCATTATGGAATGTGCCAATGACAATAAGGTGTTGAGTAATGCCAAATACACTAAGTGTAAGAGGCATGTGAAGGCAAGGAAAGAAGAGAAATAGAGGAAAGTGGAAGAGGCCTGGAAGGCAGTGGAGGAGGCTGCCCAAAGGCAGGCTGAGAAGGCTGAGAGGGCCTGGCAGGTGGCAGAGGTAGCTACCCAAAAAAAGGTGAGTACCATGGTTATTTACCTGAGAGTGAAACAACTGAAGATCATTAGGCAGCATGAGTACAGGCTCAAGTGGAGCCTAGCAACAACAAGGGGAAGCAGAGGGTGGAAAAAGCACTAGCATGCCAGAGGTATGAGGATAGGGGAGTGAAGTATGAGGTGGGTATGGGAAAGTTCATGTCATGCTTGGCCTATCAAAAGGCCAAGGTAAGATATGAATATCCAGGGGAGAAGAAGCCAGTACAGAAACAGCATCAGAGGAATGTGAAGGAGGAGCAGCCTGAAAAGAGGGCTTGCTCAGAAGGAGCAGAAGGCAGCACCAAGCAGGTGGCCAAGGATTGTCACCTGCTGGTGGCAACCATATGGGAGGTGGAGGGATAAATGGTGCAGGAAATGAGAAGGAAGAACCAGCTGCTAGTGTGGCTGGTTGACATTCTTGATTCTATGTGGAGGGTGAGCAGAGAAGATGTGGAGAGTGGGCCAGAGGATGACAAAGAGGATGAGGTGGCAGAAAAGGTAACAGAGCTTGGGATGGGGATCCAGGAGGAAGTGGGGAGGAAAGAAGACAAAGATATAATGGCACTAGAGTAGTGTAGTAATTACTTTAATTTGTCTTTATAACAGAGGTCAGAATTTGGGAATGATCCAGGGGGCTGGAAATTAGGATATGAAAAGGGGTATCAATGACTACTGAAGTGAAGGCTTCAAGCCTTAAGTGAACAAGTTCAAAGCAAATGCAAAGTAAGTCCAGAAAGTAAGGTTTCTGCAAATTGTAATAGTCTGTCAAGATGAAATCTCATGATCAGGCAAGTGGTACCTTGGGCAGTCATGGGGTGATAAGGAAAACAAAAGGATAATCAAGAAAGGAATGAAAGAAATAACCAAATTTCCCAGAGGGATGAGATTAGAAACTGATGTCAAAATGCTCACTTTTGACATAGAGACAGAGAAACTGAAAAGGAACAAAGGAGGTAAAAGTGGAGAGACACAGGGCTTTGGAAAGACTACTGGAGAGAAGATCAGAAATTAGACTAGAGTCTGATAGTTAAACAAAGACTACAAAACAAATGTCAGAAAGGTCAGATCTAGAGTGGGAAAGAAATGGAGTTGAGGAAGGTTTTTTATCTCCAAAGGGAACTGAAACATGCTGATTGCTAGTGAGACAGTTCATTGTGTAGCTAGAAGTCAGAGCTAAATTGGAGTTGGAGATTCTGATAAAGAAGGTAGGGGTAGAAATATTGAAGACATATTCCACTCCTGATGTCCTTATTTGGCAAGCTCCAATACTGGTCTGATGAACAACTAGCTCCTTATTCTCTTGACAGGGTAGGCCTAATATGGGCCAAACATCTGGAGTATACAAGGAGGAGGTTAGCCAGCTGTATGGTTTTAAATTGGAGGGATGCTACATAATCATTAAAAGGACAGGGATCTGGGACTGGAGGCATGAGAGGAATAGCTGAAGGGGCAGAGTGAACACAATCCAGGAGTTTAGCAGTCAGGGAGGGTGGGGGGTCAGAGCCTTTGGGGGACTGCCTGGTTGTAAATGCCATTTGAGAGGTTGGTGATCACCTTTGCTGAGAGATAAAGAAGCAGAACAAGCTCCTTCACAACCTAGTCCAGATCAAGCTGGCAGAAGGTTATTGGACTAGGTACATTGTGGCAGGGAGACCAAGGGTCATCCCTGTTAACCTTGAGACTGAGGCTGAGTGAGAGGATGGTGAAGTGGTAGTTGAAGAGGATCCAGAGGAGTGGATGTTCCACTAAGGGTTGCTCACTGGTCTCACCTCCTGTACACCACAAACAATTATGTATGCCTGATTGAATTGCACATCATTTATGTGCTGTAGTGAGGGAAGAGAGATAAGCTACTCAGGAGAGAGATAAAGACAATCAGAAATGATTGGAGATGGATGTAGTTGACATAGGTAGGGGTTAGTCACTGCACAAGTGATAAGGGTGGTCAGAGGGGGCAATTGGCATAGAGCACATCTGGTCATTGCACAAAGAGATAGACAGTTGACCAGGTGGCCTGGGTACTGTGGCAGAAGAGACTGAAGAGGGAACAGAGGGAGGTTGGAGGGGCAAGTAATGGAACTGAGGGAAGGGCAAGAGTGCTAGATGACCAGATTGCTAGGTGTAATTAGTGGTTACCAGTGTGGTCACTAGATGCTATCCCCTCCTCAAGATTGGCATTCCATTGTCAACTAGGAGACAGAAAACAAAGGGGCCAGAGGCAGCACAAGGCATGAAACAGAAGGTATCCAGAAGTACCCAGATAGATGGGAGGAAGGCCAGAAAGAAAGACCAATCAAAGGAATGGACACAGGAATGGGGAGTTCCCAGGGGATGTAGGAAGAGCAGAAATATCCTCAAAGGAGAAGTAAAACTCAGGGAAAATGAAAGGACAAGTTCCTGGACAACAGATTAGAAGAAATGGAAACTGAAAGCAAAAAGTAATGGAATCCACAGAACAAGGCTGGAAGACCAAGGGATTCCCAGGGCATAAAAACAAAGGGGTTTCAAAGGGGTTCTGAAGAAATGAGCAGCATTTCCAGGAGATGCAGAAGAGCAGAAATGTCTCCAGGGAAGAAATACTCAGGGAAAAAAGCAGAATTTCCAGAAGATACAGAAGAGCAGAATGTCTTCCAGGAAAAAGAATATCCAGGGAAACAGAAGGACAGGTTCCAAGATAACATACAGAAAAATAAGGAAATATTCATGAGCAGAAATAAAGTCATCAGGAAACAGTGCCCAAAAAGCAAGGATTTTCCAGGCAAGAGCCAGAGAGGATGGGAAGGTACAAAGAGAATTCTGTGAAACAGATTTCCCAGAAGAGAACAGAGAGTGCCAATGGCATGGGGATTATAGGGAGGTGGTGTATAAAACAATGTAGTGCCATATAGAGGAAATCCAAGCAGAGACCTATAGCAAATAGAAACAAAGCTCAAACAGCTGCAAGTAGGAAAAGAAAGGGTAATTATAGCACAGTCATGATGGAAGTGTGAGCATTCCAGGGAGATGGAAAGGGTTGGAGATACCTAGAGAGGGCAAGAGACTTTTGGTATGTGAGACAAAATGCAGGGAGCACATTGAAGTGCAGAGGGAAAGTGTTATAAATGAACATTTTGGATGCACAAGAGTCACATGACCATCATGTGACCATGAGACTCCTATGCCAGATTAAGCCAAACCCTAGACTTTGATTAGTCTTATTCAGAATATACCTCAATTAAAGGATTAGTACAGGATTAGCAGCAGATCTTAGATGATGGTATTCTCTGATCTAATCTAGATTGATGGATCTGATCTGTAGCAGAGATCCAAATGGGATCTTCTCAGTCTCAAGGCTAAGGTGCTGTCTTCATATTCATTAACCCTGCAGTTTTTCTTTCCATTCTATTACTTCTCTTCCATTTAGACCCTTGATATGCATGGCCACTTAATCATACCCTCTACCCTCACCCTATGCCCAGTTTCCATATTAGTATTTATCCCAGACAGGCTTGGTGGTTTGTACACCATCCTAGATAGTATAAATAGGCCATTCATGTAGCTTTTAGCTCCCCAGCTTTGAGCACTTGTTTGTTTAGTCCTCTAGGCATCTCAATAGACAAGCTAGTGTTTGGATCCAGCTCCTCAGGCTTAGCTACCCTGAGCATCTACCCTTTCTAAGTCCTGTGTTACCTCTAATGGCATATATTTACCATCTATTTATCTTATTCTTCTAAATCAACACTGACATTGACATTGGCACAACCTCAAGGCCATACCAGGTTAGAGTTATAGCCCATTTGCACAGTGTGCAATATTGCCACTGTAATACTTGCTCAAAGCTTCCACTACTTGGGCTTATGCACTGAAAAATGTGCCTATCAAGCAAGTACTGAGAAAACAGGGCTAGAGTGAGTAAACAGACAGAGAAGCTTTCCTTACCATCATATACCAAGTGCTAGTTGATAACTGATCAAAGGCTTAGCTGCAAACTAGAGATCAGATCAGTAGTAGAAAAGAAGAATTCAAATCATATATTGTATTTCACACAGACAAACTGCAAGGCTCTATTGGAAGGCTTAGGTGCAGACTAGAAGATAGCAGTCAGAAGAATGAAAATGAACACACTGTTATCAGAGAATATATTCAGAGTTAGAGTCAAGGATGCAGACATCTCCATTCAGTGCAACAGTTCCTCTTCCTTTGTTTCCTCAGAATGCTCTCCCACATGTCAAGATAGGTGGAAAGAGTAGTCATGAAGAGGGGATGAAGAAAATAGAAGTTAGGTTACCAAAGAAGAGTTTACCTGCAGCAGCAGTCATTGTGCCTGCTTTATCAAAGCCTTTATCAGCAGTTAACACATCTGCTTTGTTAAAAGCTATTCAGAGTCAAGCAGTTCCAGAATCTGCTACATCAAAACCTATGAGAAGAGCAGTAGCCCCTGCATTGTCAAAAGGTTCAGAGTTGAGTCCTTTGGGATCAAAAGTTCTCATTTGCAAGGTTTGCAAAGAAGTTGGTCATTACCTGATCAACTGTTCCTCATGTTTCAATTGTGGTGCCAACAGACATATAGCCAAAGATTGTTCAAAGGAAGTTAGGTGCTATGCATGTGAAGACAAAGGTCATAAAAGGATTACCTGCAAGCAGTGCCCAGCAAGAATCAGAGTTCAAGTTAAGGAATCAGAAACAAGAGTGAGACCTGAGGTCAAGACCAAGGCTTCAAGGTTTCCAGTTTCTTCATCTGATAAGTTAAGGAAATTGGTGTTGAAAAATGCCACAAGGAAATTGGTTGATGAATTGAAACAAGAGAAGAGTGTTTTATTTACACCAGAAACAAAACCAGATCAAGCAGTGAAGGATGATATAGTGCAAAATCTTCTGAAGTCCCTGATCAAGACAAAGAAGGAAGTAAAGGATCTTTGTATCTGAGTTGCAAGACTGGAAATGTTAATGGCAACATAAGACTCTTTATTATCAGAGGAATAGAGCAATCCAGAGATAAAAGTGTTGAATAATGCTCCATGAGTAGAAAAGGATAGCAAGGATGTTCACAAGGAAGAATCAAGTACTGGTTCAAAGATGAAAGTGGAGAAAAAAGTGAAAAGGTCTAGGAAAATGAAAAGCAAGAAAGAGACCCCAGTAACTGATTCAAAGCAAGTAGAAACTGAATCAGAAAAGGTTGAACCAGAAAGTTCTCAAACTATTTCAGAGCTATCTGAGTCAGAGTCACAGACAAAAGATTCACTTACACTTAGGTGTGTGAATTAAGTAGAAGCAGACAATGATTTTGGATTGTTTATTCCTCAGAGTTTCTCAGAATCCAAAACCATTCCCCCAGAAGTAATTACAATATGCAAAGCTAATGAAAAAAAAAAGCAAGTGCAAGTGAAAGTTTCTGAAGACCTAGAGTCCATTAGTCTGGATATACAGTCTAGTTCATTATTACCAGAATCAAGGTTTATGGAGCTTTTGGAATCACCCAAGAGTTTCAAGTCAGAGTTTTCTGTGGATTCATGAGATTATGCAGAAGAAGATTTTCTTCCCACAGATAAAGAGCTAGATTCCATCTATGGTTCTTTTAACTATAACCCACAATGGAATTGGACTGATCATGATGAAATTGGTGGTTAATTCAAATGGGATCTACAGATAGCAAAGGCTCTTAGTCTCAGAGATCAAGAGAAAAGTTCAGAGAACAAACCAGAAGGTTCTAAAACTATGCAGGACCCAGACATGTCATTAAACTGTTCACAATCTCCTCCCAAGATTCATTGGATTCACTACACTCCTCCTCATGATCCAACCATGTTAGAAATAATTGAAAAGAAAAATGAAGACAAGGTGATTCCATTCTCAAAATCATCTATATTAGAGTTCTTGAAGTACAAGCTGTTCTTTGAAGAAGACAAAGAGCAGACTGAAAAGGAAACTTGAGAGATGCAAGAATATCTCAAGAAGGTTCACCATAATTGAGGATGGTCTACTTCTTCAGAGCAGGAAAATGCTTCACCAAGGAATTCATTTGATAAATATCTTACTCCTATTATGGAGCAGGCAATAGAAGATCAAGAATGGAATGAACAATTTAGAGTCATGCTATTGGAATCTGAAGCAGAAATAGCTGCTCTCTTGCCAATAGTATCCAAAGAAAAAAAGTTTATCTCTTAAATAAACAAGATATTGCAACTTAGACAAGCAGAACAGCAAAGAACAGCTGAGTTAATTTCTGAAAATGATAATGCTATTTTAGATTCAGAGATATTGCAAGTTGATAGAGTTGCTCTTCCTAAAGAGGGGATTGAGTATTCTTTGGACACAAATAAAGTTCCACTATCAGACTCTTCTGTTAAAAAAGATTCAACAGTTTCACTGGTAGACCCATCAGAGATTCCTCTTTCAGACAGTCTACCTTCTACATCCCCACTGCTTTTATTTGCAGAGAAAGTGGTCCAGTTAAAGCAATGAGTCAATCAAGCAGATAGAATCATGCTAGAATTAATTCTCAAAATGCAATGCAAGCAGCACAAGGGTTCTCTTCTTAAGAATGCTTTTCAGTGCCCTGATTGTGTTAACTTTCTTCACTTTTTCAGTATAGATTGAGTTTAGATTTCAGAGTTTGTAAGATTGTTTCAAGGCAAAGATTTGGTGATTTCATTACAAATAGTGCATTTTTTTTTTCAATAGGTTCTTCAATCCACTGTGGAGTTTTGTCAGGATGACAAACCTGAAGAGGGGATAATAGGAGTGAAGAAATAGTCAGAACTACAAGGAAATTATGATAAAGGAACTAAGTTAATTCCAAGGAATAATTTTCATGACAATTTTTTATTTAGAGCTATGCATTTCTTTTCTCTTTTTCTTTCTTTTATCAGAGTCTCAGAGTTATTTATTATACAGGACAAAGCCAGAACTGATGATGGGTTGGTGTTTACACCTAGTCAAGAGCTCATTCACAATTCAGATAATTTAGAGTTTTGCCCTGAAGAAAGAATAGTGTTATGAACAAACAGTTTGGATGCACAAGAGTCACATGACCATCATGTGACTGTGAGACTTCTATGCCAGATTGAGCCAAACCCTAGGCTATGATTAGTCTTATTCAGAGTATACCTCAACTAAAGAGTTAGTACAGGATTAGTAGTAGATTTTAGATGATGGTATTTTCTGATCTAATCTAGATGACATCTGATCTGTAGCAGAGATCCAGATGGGATCTCCTCAGTCTCAAGGCTAAGGTGCTGTCTTTATATTTATTAACCCTGCAGTTTTTCTTTCCATTCTATTACTTCTCTTCCATTTAGACCCTTGATATGCATGGCCATTTAGTCATACCCTCTACCCTCACCCTATGTCCAGTTTCCATATTAGTATTTATCCCAGACAGGCTTGGTGGTTTGTGTACCATCCTAGATAGTATAAATAGGCCATTCATGTAGCTTTTAGCTCACCAGCTTTGAGCACTTGTTTGTTTAGCCCTCTAGGCATCTTAATAGACAAGCTAGTGTTTGAATCCAGCTTCTCAGACTTAGCTACCCTGAGCATCTACCCTTTTTAAGTCCTGTGTTACCTCTAGTGGCAGATATTTACCATCTATTTATTTTATTCTTCTAAATCAACACTGACATTGACATTGGCACAACCTCAAGGCCATACTGGGTTAGGATTATAGCTTATTTGGACAGTGTACAATATCACCACCATAACAGAAAGGGGTAGTGCTTCTGAAGCTTGATTGGTCAGCAAGGTGGGTATATCATAGCTGCAAGAATAAGGAAACAGATGGCAGAGGTACCATGGGCAAAGAAGAATAAAGGGACAAATACTACAAGTTTAGAGAAGATCAGAGGCAGTTAGAGGTATCTTCCTGGTAGGCATATCAACAGATGAAACTGGCCTGCTATAGAGAGCAGAGCAACACAGAAATGACCATGTACTTAGGCAACAGAGTCATAACTACCAGATAATGATGAAAAACTGTGGTTCAAGATTAGAGTTAGCTGAGACCAGAGTGGTATGGAGCTACAGAGGGTGCATGGGATGCTGGCATGTGTTATCCAGTGAACAGATGAGGTACTACTCAATACCTGGAGTCAACAGACCACAGTGGATAAGTTAGTGGTGTCCTAAAATTAGTGAACACAAACCATTCAGCAGAGGATAATGCTAGGCATTGACAGAGTGAATTCAGCAGTCTTTGTAGGGTGTGTGGAGGTCTAATAGCTTAAGCAGAAGAGGTAAAATTGAAAGAGAAGTATCAGAAAGAAGTGGAAGAGGGTGGAAGGGGATTGGAGTATTGGGACTCCCAAATCCTAAATAGAACAAGGTACCCAATGGGGGTCATAATGATCAGAAGTGCATGGAAGTGTGGTGCCAGAGGTCAGAGAGACAAGAGGTATAGGTTTAATAGACTTGTTATACTTGGGAGACCAGATCTTGAAAGACTAGGACCAATGGCCAAAATGGATCATCTAGAAGTAGAGAACAGACACAAGAGGTTGATGACTGCCTATTGATAATCCTGGAGTGACTTGTCAAGAAAGAGGCTGGAAAATGGCTAGGGGATGCTTAAACTGTGATAGCAAAATCTAGGCAGAAAAAGTTGGTCAGAATAGTCCAGAGTGACATGGGGTGGTTTTCTGTCAAGGATTACCAGGTGACAACAACATGTTAGAGGACCAGAGTCAGCTGCCAGAAAAGAATGGAGAAAACAGAGAGTGTGATACTTATAGATAGGAAGTTACAGCTACTCTGAAGAGCCTAGAGTCAGGAATAGGGGAATATCAGGGTCAGGATTCAGAAGTTGAGTCTAGGCACATGTATCTTGAGCAACTGGGGCTAGTGACTAATGTTGTAGAATGTTGGGGTGGCTTGGAGCAACTTGAAAGGTCAGAGATGGTAAAAGGCTTGTATCATGTGAAAACTAGATCAACTTAGGAATCAAATGTCCAGAAGAGTGCAAGGTCATAATGGTGTCATTGGAAATCATATTCTAACAGATGGTGCAAGGGATGGATCAAAGTTCTGGAGATCTCAGAAGAATTACCTGTGAGTGCACCAAGCATGCAGGTGATTTAGAGTTGAGTGTTGAGAGATGATCAAGGTCAATTCTGAAGTAGAGGCTTGAAGAAGTGCAAGTAAGAGTATGAATATACTGTTAAAACCAGTTTCTTTCTGAATAAAACCCTTGCTGCTGAAGGAAGGTCATAACTCTAAAGGGCTCCAGAGGGCTCCAAAGAAATCTAGGAAGGGTTTCAATGATCAAACAGAACTCAGCTTTACCTTATGTGGTGCATCCTTGCACTTTTTAGTGTTCCAATTTATATAGAAGTCAGTGGTAGGTAAGAAAACTGTCTCTGTGCTTAACAGAAGGGACAGGCAGGATGGGGAGAGTCAAGCCTAGTCATGGGGGTGGAACCTTGTGACTCCTTCAAGGATATTGCTTGGCCCCAGAGGTTCTCTGGAGTAACCCAGAGGTCAGAGTAAGCCCAAAGGCTTGATCAGAGTAAGGATGAAGACAAGGGGGCATTTATATTGTTATTTGTACCAAGGTACAAGATACAAAACTACAGTACTTATACCTCAGAGAGGCAGAACTATCTAGGAGTATAGTGAAGTAAGACAGGTGCAAACTCAGAAGTGAAGTAGATATCTAAATATCTAAAAAATGAATGGAGATGTCAGGGAAGACAATGTCCAATCATATTAGACTGAAACTGAAGGGTGATAGGATGACATAAGGAGAAGCAAGGAACAGGAACAGAACAGAAATAGTAACAATGATGGTATCAGTAACTAAGAGTGGGAACAGTGATGGAGTTATACCAGAATGGTTCAGAGACAATGAAATTGAACTAAGATAATACTTAACTGGAACTGAAATAGAACTGAAAACAGAATGGGGTGGAGTGGGAGTGGAGGCCTGGGGGAGTACATAATGCTGAGGGGCAGAAACTGTACATGCATAGCTGGGGCAGACTAAAATGGTGATGAAGAGCCAGAGTTGCCTGAAGGGAAGTCAGAGAGCTAGAGTAGCTTATTAGGTACAAGGGCCAATTGTAAGCTGGGTCAGGATGGGGTCAAACTGGGTCGGAGGTACAGGATATGACACTGCCCCTTCATTAGTATATGCTTCCCTGGCCCCCCACTCATGCCCTGCCCAATTCCATATTCAGTTTGATCTCTATTCCAGTTAAGTATAAATATTGACATAAACACTCTCTTGTCATCATTCTCACTCTGATTAAGCCCTTGGGCTCACTCTGATCCTCTGGGTTACTTCAGAGAACCTTCAGGGCCAAGCAATATCCTTAAAGAAGTTATAAGATCCCACCTCTATAACTAGGCTTGATTTTACTTGTTCTGCCTGTCCCTCTTATTGAGTGCTAAGATAGTCCTCTTCTTCACCTCTGACATCTATGTAAATCAGGACACTGGAAAATGCAAGAACATACCATATAAGGTAAAGCCAAGTCCTATTTAATTAATAAAGCTTTTCCTGGATTCCTCTGGACCCCTCCAGAGTCTCTGGAGTTATGACCTTTCCTCAGGCTTATGCACCAATAAGGTGCTGGAACCTGACATTTGTCCTTTAGCAACAAGGGTTTCATTCATTTTAATAGTTTTAACTGGTTTTAACTAGTATATTCATACTGGTATAGGTTTTAATACCCAAGCTGACTCTGAATCTGATTCACCATATTCCTCTGATCCCAGACCTCTGTTGATTGAGCTACTCAGCTCCTCTGCATTCACACATGCCTATAGCCTTAATGGCTCAGTCCTGTTCTGTCTGCAACTCTGACTCCCAGAAAGTCATCTCTGTTCTGCTTTCATTGCCCCTCCTCCAGCCAATCTTTCCAGTGTTCCCCAGGAATATCATGACTTCACCAATGTGTTTAGCAAAAGCAAGGCATCTACCCTTGCTTCCTATCACAAGTTTGACCTAAAGATCAATCCAAAAGAAGGCACCTCCCCATCTATTGGCTTTACCTACTTCCTTTTGCCCTCTGAGCTTGAAGTGCTTAGGACCTTCCTAGATGAATACCTTGCTACTGGCTTTATCCAGCTCTTCACATCCACTTATGCTACCCCTGTTCTCTTTATCTGAAAGAAGGACAGATCCCTCTGATTGTGTGTAGATTTCTGAGAACTCAACAGGATCACAAAGAAAGACTACTACCCCCTTCTGTGCATATCTGATCTTTTTGATGTTCTGAGCTGGGTAACCATCTATACCAAGCTTGATCTTAGGCATGCTTATCATTTAGTTTGCATTTCTAAGGGTAATGAGTGGAAAATCTCCTTCCATATGCACTATGGCTTATATGAGTGGCTTGTCATGTTATTCAGGCTCACCAATGCTCCTGTCACTTTCCAGTAATTCATTGATTCTATCTTTGCCAATCTTCTTGATATTTCTATAATTATCTACTTGGATAATATCCTTATCTTTTCTGCCAACCAGATAGCTCACACTGAGCATGTCCATGAAGTCCTCTGGTACCTCTGAAAACATGGCCTCTTTGTCAAATCTGAGAAATGTGAATTTCATACTAATTCCACAGAGTATCTCAGTTACCAGCACTCACCCTCAGGACTCTCCATGTTCCCTGATAAGATCCAGACCATCCTAGATTGGCCTGAGCCTTGTAAAGTTTGTGACATTCAGTCTTTTCTTGATTTTGCCAATTTCTACTGCTATTTCATCTGGGATTACTTCAACATTGTTGTTTTCCTAACTCACCTTACTTGCAAGACTGCTCATTGGAATTTCAATGCTTCTTGTTGTACTGCTTTCCAGTGCCTCAAGGATGCTTTTACCTCTGCCTCTATTCTGACCTATTGGGTCTCCAATACTTCTCTTATTATTGAAACTGATGCTTCAGACTATGTAATTACCAGAATCCTTTCACTTTGATGTCTGGATGATAAGGTCCACCCTGTTACTTTCTATTCACATACTCTTACCATGCCAGAACTTAACTACAACACCCATGATAAGAAGCTTCTCACTATTTTCACTGCATTCAAGACCTGGTGTCATTACCTCAAAGGTTCTGGTACTCTGGTCAATGTTGTCACAGATCACAAGAACCTGGAATAATTTGCTATATCTAAGCTTCTGACCTGCCAGCAAGCCTAGTGGTTGGAATTTCTTTTCCAGTTCCATCTGACCATCTATTTTCACCCTGGTTATTTAGATGCTAAACCTGATGCTTTGACTAGATGTTGGAACACATATCTCAAAGAGGGAAATAGTAACTATGTCCACATCAATCTGCACAACTTCTGTCCTGTGTTTACATAGGAGCAACTTACTGTATCTCTCTGGGCTTTCTTTCTAGTGTTTCTGGTTTTCTGGTCTGCTTCCCTCTTTGACCTCAAAATCCTCTATCATAACATCCTCTCAGCACTTCCTTCTGATTCCACTGCCTCTACTCACTTATCCAGCACCCCCTTATTCAACTCTTATTGATCAAAGGACTTAGAAGGCTTCTTGTGACTGAACAACCACATTTATATCCTGACACCTTTAACCTCCACCTCTGGGTATCCATTACAAGCATGACCACCCCTTATCTGGATACTTTGGACAGAATTAGACACTGGAACTCATTTGCCAAGAATATACCTGGCTTGGCATTTGAGTATTTGTTAAAGTGTATGTTTCTTCATATATAGCTTGTGCCCATACCAAGGTACTCCATTACAAACTCTATGGTTTCCTCAAGCAGCTCCCCATCCCAGAAAAGCTGTGGAATTCCATTTCTATGGATTTCATTAAATAACTCCCAGTTTTCTCTGATTACTCCACTATCCTTGTCATTGTAGATTATCTATTGAAGCAGTGCATTTTCATTACTACAGATGATAAGGTGACCTTACCAGAGCTTGCTAAACTCTTCTTACTCTATGTTTTCTCCAAACATGAAGTTCTCTCTCATACCATCTCTGATTGTGGTTTCAAGTTTGTTTCCCATTTCTTCCATTTTCTGGGTCAATTCCTCAATATCCACCTTTACTTTACCTCTAAGTATCATTTAGAAGGTGATGGTCAAACTAAGTGAATGAACCAAACCCTGGAGCAGTATCTATGCATTTATTGTAACTATTAGCAGGACAACTGGTCTAAACTCCTATCCCTCACAGAGTTTGCTTATAACAATGCCCCTAATGCTACCACAGGTGTTTCCTTTTTCTTTGCTAACAAAAGTTACCATCTGAACATCTCCATTCACCTGAAATGTGACCTTATCTCTAATTAAGCTCAAGAATATGCCATTGACCTTGACTCACTTCATGCCTTTCTTTATGAGAAAATAGCTGCCACTTAAGTCAGATATCAAGAATCCACAGATACCTGAAGATCTCTGGCACCAGACTTTAAAGTAGGTGACTAGGTATTCATCAAGGCTAAGTACTTTAGAACTACACAGCCATTCAAGAAACTCACTGAAAAAAACTTAGGTCCTTATCCCATTATTGCTCAGGCAGGCTCACTGTCCTTTATATTCTGCCTTCCAGAGAACATGAAGTTCATTCATCTGGTCTTCCATGTCTCCAACTTGAACCCTCTGTTTCCAATGTGATATCTGATTGTATGTAACCACTCACACCACCAGTTGAGATCAATAGTAAACTAAAGTTTGAGATTTTCAAAATTCTAGACTCAAAAATAGATTGTAGGCAAAGGAACTGCAAATTACTATATTTGGTTAAGTGGTTAGATTATGAGGGTACTGATAAAAAGACTTCATGGCTCCTTGCCATTAAATTAAATCACACTTCAGAGATTATTGAGGAGTTTCATTTCCATTATCCAGACAAATCTGGGCCATTATAATGGACCAACTAAGTAGTGGATCTAGCAATCTAGTTACATAATCCCCTACCTACTCAATGATCATCTTTTTGACCTCCTCCTTGTCTCCATCATCTACTACAGAGATTCCACCAACTTCTGCACAAAGCTTCAACAGCTTTACTGCTACCTTGTCAATCTTTTCATTTTTACTTTCTGAACTTCTGGCCTTTTTAGTCTTCATCACCCACACCTTTCCCAATGCATCAACCAGCTGCCCTAGCAGCCAGTTCTTGTATGTTATGGTGTCAGTTTCAGTATGACTCATCCTAACCCTAATTGGTCTCCAGCTTTGAGAAGATGCATTGATTTCATTGTCAGATTTGAATTGAATAGAATAGGAATGATGTAAGGACTTAGGGTAGCAACTCCTGAGGAGCCATAGCACAAGTTAGGAGAGAATGCCTGTATTGACAAAGCACTAGATAATGTACAAGATAAACAAGTGGTTAAGGCTGGGGAGCTAAAACCAAGGAACTACTCAACTATTTATACTATGTCCAAGTGCACACAGACCGTCTCCAGGGTTATGGGAAATACTAAATAAGGAAATAGGGCATAGAGCATGCTTACTGAGAATATGACCAATGGGTCATGCAGTAGGGATGTATATCAGGAAAAGGCTATATAGAATAGTAGGGTAGGGTCCAGGGTTAGTGGTGATTAGAACATGTCCTCAACCATGAGGCCAAGGAGATCCCATCTAGAGATCTGCCACAATCAGATCTGACCCTCATCTAGATCAAGATCCACATTCATCAGAGATTAGATCAGAAGAGCACCTATCATCTGAGATGCTAGATCCAATCACATAAGCTATGCCTAAACCCCAAGGGAATACTCTGAATAAACAACTCAACTATATCCTAGGGTTTGTCCTTGTTTGGCAATAAAGTCTCATGGTCACATGCTTGTCATGTGACTCTTCTGCTAGCAAACTGTTCATTCATAACATTGTACTTCATCTCCTGCTGTACCTTTCTGCCCATCTCTTTTATCAATGCCTTCATAAGGCAACAGCCCTTAGTCATCTGCCAAAGACCCTCCTTTGTCTCCTCTGAGTCTGCCCTGCTATTGGCCACCCCTTTCTTTTCCACCTTTTATCTCTGCTTCCTTCTTTTATCTCTGCTTCCTCTCCAGCTTCTTCTAGCTGGGGTGGTCATACCTTACCTTTGCCTCTATACAGACAAGGCAAGACATCAATTTGCCCAGGCCTATCTCATACTCCAGTCCCCAGTTATTATACCTCCAGCACCCTGGTTCCTTCTCTGCTCTTCTTTTGCCATTGCTACTACTTGACCCTATCTGGGCTTGATGAAGTTTCTCCACCTAAACCAGGTTTGAGTGCTAGGCCTTGATCACACTTCCAGTACTCATTCATTTCTGGACCACCTTCACTACCTTCTATATCTTCTCTGCTTTCTTTTGAGTCTTCTTCTCTCTTCTCACCTTTCCTTGCCACTTCTGCTTGGCATACTTTGCATCATCAAGCTCCTCTTTGTCATCAATACACTCCTCAAGGTGCTCATCAGACCAGGTGTAAATATCAGTAAATGAAAACATGATAAAAGGAACTTGTGTGGAAGTCTCTGAAGTGGTATTTGCTTTTATGGATTTCTAGCCAGCTAAACTCCAATGCCCACTCTGCTCACTTATTAATTGAGAGCACATGCTTAATAGCCTTCAGGGGTTTAGGTCTTAAGAGGGAAATACTGTCATATTCCATGTCAATGGGTCAACTCCACTATGTCTCTAATGTAACTCTGGTTGCTTTCACACTTTAAGCTGCATATTCCCTGGTTTCCTTTACCTCTGTCCTTTCCTATCTAATGTTGATTACAACTTTACCTATGCTAACTCCATACCATTCCAATACAACTCCATAGTTCCTTCAATCTCACTTTCTATTCCTGTTCCTTTCTGCCTCACCTCTTCCTGTCATCATTTAGTTTTCAGTTTGACATTATTTGATGTTGTCTTCTCTGACATCTCCATTCATATTCAGGATGCATTGGCATCTGCTTCACTTATGAGACAACTCCTTTTATATCTCTGTTCCCTCCTTAGATAATCTGCCTCTCTAAGATATAAGTACTAGAGCTCTGTATCTTGTACCTCAGTTTGAATATTAACCATAATACAATATTATGATTCTTCTTAACCCCCTCTTGCTTTATGACTTGACATTGTATTCTACACTAAGTCTCATGACTTACTTCACAACTTGACATTGTACCTCTTAGTGGAAAAGCCCTACAGTCTATTCCAGATCTCTGATAGCTTCTGACCCCTCCATAAATTGGGGCACCCAGTACTAGCATAAGAGCACACCACATAAGGTAAAGCCAAGCCCTGTTTACTTCAGAGTTATCTGAAGTACCCCAGAGTACATTGCAGTTCTATAATACCACCCCAGGCTCAGCATCACAGGCTCCTGCCTTTTCTTACTCTTTCATATCTATCACTCCAGGTAACAAAGTTCCTGATGATTTCAAGATTCCCCAACCTCCTTATACCACTGACAACCATGGTGTCCATCCAGGAGTACCAGATGACTCTGGAAATGACCCCTCCAATAAATACTCTGATATTCTGGACAATGATCCCAAACCTTTTCAAGATTCTGAACCTACTTTCATTTATTATGATACTATCACTGATCTTACTAGTGCCATTTATGAGTTAGCTTGCTTCTCCTGTCATACCTCTGAAATCTTGCAGCATACCAAAGTATGAGAACCAGATCAGTTCAACAGAGCTAATCCTCAAAAACTCCATATTTTTCTTGTTTAATGCAAGTTAAATTTTCAGGACCATTTCAAAGCCTTCACCAATGACCAAGCCAAGGTTACTTATGCTCAGTCCTACCTTAAGGGCATGACATTGAAATGGTTCAAATCCAACCTTCTTCTTACAAAAGATTCTGACCTTTGTTCCCTGTGAATGAATGATTATAAGGAGTTCAATTAGGAACTCCAGACTAACTTTGGACCCCATGACCCAGTTGAGAATGCAGGGCACCAGCTAGACCAGTTAACTATGAAGGATGGTCAATGAATCAACAAATATGTAGTCAAGTTTAATAGAATCACTTCTCAAGTCTGGAGTTATGAAGAAGGTGTCCTCTGCCACTACTTCTATAATGGCCTCCCAGACCACATCAAAGATGACCTTTTCCACATTAGCAAGCCCCTAATCCTCATTGAGCTATGCCAGCTCACTCAAATCATTAACACTTATTACTGGGAGTGTAAATCTGAAATCAGCTGTCAAGGAAAATCATCTTACCTGTCCAAATCATCTAACAAACCCTCTGCACCCTCCACTTTGACCTCTGGCCCTAAGGAATTGAAAAACAAGTCAGCTTATTCTTCTGGCTTCTCCAAGTTGTTTATCTCTCAGAAGCAAGACTTATTATCCAAGCTTGGTAAGGATAGTAAGCTCACTGCCAAAGAATGCAAGCATCAACTTGAAAATCACCTCTGTATGTTTTGCAGTATTACTAAGCACATAGCAAAGAACTGCCCCAAGTCTTTCTCCAAGGTAGCCAAAACTTGTGCTGTTAAGACCACTTCTGAAGCCAAACTGGAGGCCTTTGCCTCAGAGGTGAAAAAATAGTCTGTAATCTCCATGACTCTGCATGGGCTAAAGGTTGTGTTGATCCTTCCCATGCTTTACTGGAGGTTAGACTTAATATATCCATTCTATTAGATAATACTTCACTTATGCCTTTTATTACCCTTGTTTCTCATGAAATTCCTTTGTTTTCTGCCCTGATTGACTCTGGTTCTTCAGATTGTTTTGTAGACACCAAGTTAATCAGTACCTATAACCCTCTGACTTATTCCATTCCTCCATTGCAGCTTCAACTTTTCAATGGTTCTTCCAATTCTATGACTACTAATGCCATTGATCTTTCCATTTGCTTTGAAACTGGTAATATTACTCTGATGACATTTTATATCACTCTGTTGAATGGATCTAGTTCTTTTGTTTTAGAATACAACTGGCTTGCTCACCACAATCCATTGATTGACTGGGTATCAAGTCATATCTCATTCTGCTTATCTGAACCAAACATGCCAACATCTCTGAGCTCACCTCCACAGCTTCCAGTCTCTTTGATTGATGCTAACTCTGAATCCAATTCACTACATTTCTCTAACCCCAGATCTCTGTTGAAGAAGCTACTCAGCTTATTAGCATTCACACATGCCTGTAGCCTTGATAGCTTAGTTCCATTCTGTCTGCAACTCTGACTCCCAGAGAATCATCTCCATTCTGCCTTCATTGCCCCTTTTCCAGCTGATCTTTCTGGTGTTCCTTAGAAATATCACAACTTTGCTAATGTGTTTAGCAAAAGCAAGGCTTCTACCCTTGCTTTCTATCACAAGTTTGACTTGAAGATCAATCTGGAAGAAGGCACCTCCCCATCTATTGGCACCATCTACTCCCATTTACCCTCTGAGCTTGAAGTGCTCAGAATCTTCTTAGATGAACACCTCTCTATGGAATTCATCTGCCTATCTTCATCTGCTCATGCTGCCCCTGTTCTCTTTGTTCAGAAGAAGAACAGATTCCTCTGGTTGTGTGTAGATTTCCAAGAACTCAACAAGATCATAAAGAAAGACTGTTATCCCCTTTTATACATCTCCAATCTCCTTGACACTCCAAGCCACATGACTATCTATATCAAGCTCAACCTTAGACATGCTTATCATTTAGTTCACATTGCTAAGGGTGATGAATGAAAGACATCCTTTCATATGCACTATGGCTCATATGAGTGGCTTTTCATGCCATTTGGGCTTACCAATGCCCCTGCAGCTTTCCAGCAGTTTGTTAATTCTATCTTTACTAATCTTCTTGATGTTTCTGTAATTGTTTATTTGAATGATATCCTAATTTTCTCTGCTGACCAGATATCCTATACTGAGCATGTCCATGAAGTCCTCTGCTGCCTCCAGAAACATGGCCTCTTTGTCAAATCCAAGAAATGTAAATTCCATACTGATTTAACTAAGTATCTTGGATATCAGCTCTTCCCTTCAGGGCTCACTATGTCCCCTGAAAAAGTTCAATCCATCCTGGATTGGCCTAAGCCTCACAAAGTTCAGAACATCCAGTCTTTCCTCAGTTTCACTAATTTCTACTGCCATTTCATCTGAGACTACTCTGACATCATTATTTTCCTGACTTGCCTGTTGTCATATTTTGTGCCAATGGGTCAACTCTGCTATGTCTCTGGTGCAACTCTGGTTGCTTGCATGCTTTAAGCTGCATATTTTCTAGTTCCCTTTACCTCCATCTTTTCCTACCTAATGATTAGTTACAACTTTATCTATGCTAACTCCATACCATTCTGATTTAACTTTGTAGTTCCTCTGATCTTACTTCCTGTTCCTGTTTCTTTCTGCCTTAATTTTCCCTGGCATCATTTAGTTTCAGTTTGACATTATTTGATGTTGTCTCCTCTGACATCTCCATTTATATCCAGGATGCATTGGCACTTGCTTTGCTTAGGAGACAATTCCTTTCATATCTCCATTCCCTTCTTAGATAATCTGCCTCTCTAAGGTATAAGTATTGGAGCTCTGTATCTTGTACTTCAGTTTGAATATTGACCATAACATGACATTACAATCCTCTTAGACCCCCTCCTGCTTTATAACTTGATGTCATACCTCTTATTGGGAAAAGCCCTACAGTCTATTCCAGATCTCCTGTAGTTTCTGACCCCTCCATAAATTGGAGCACCTGATACTAGCATAAGAGTGCACCACATAAGGTGAAGCCAAGCCCCATCCACTCTGGAGTTATCTGGAGTACATCCAGAGTATGTTGCAATTTTATAATAGTATATTCAAACTTCCACTTGTGCTGGTACTGCTATCATGTCTATCCATATAACTAGAGCTCACTCTCATGCTGTCCTTGATTAGTTCAAGAGTTTCTCTGCCTGCTGTGCCCCAGGCTTGGCCTTACAGGCTTCTGCTCCCTTTCACTCATCCATATCTAGTGCTTTAGTTAATGAAGCCCCTGATGGTTTCAAGGTTCCCCAACCTTTCCACACTCCTGACAACCATGGTATCCAGCCAGGAGTACCAGATGACCCCAGAGATGATATCTCTGATGGATATTCCAATATTCCAGAGGATGACCCCAAATCCTTCCTAGATCTGGAACCTATTCACCATGATATTATTACTGATCTCACTAGCACCATTCACAGATTAGCTTGCTCTTCCCATCATACCCCTGAAACATTGCAGCATATCAAAGTATGTGAACCAGACCAGTTCAATAGAATTAAACTCTGAAAGCTCTGCATTTTTTTGATGCAATGTGAGTTAAACTTCCAGGATTATCCCAAAGCCTTTGCCAATGACCAAGCCAAGATCACTTATGCTCAGTCCTACCTTAAGGGCATGGCATTGAAATGGTTCAAGCTTGACCTCCTTCTTACTGAAGACTCTGACCTTCATCTCTTGTGGATGGACAATTATAAGGAGTTTATTCAGGAACTCCAGACCAACTTCAGACCCCATGACCCAGTTGGAGATGCAGAGCACCAGTTAGACCAGTTGACTATGAAGAATGGTCAATGAATCAACAAATATGTAGTTGAGTTTAACAGAATTGCATCTCAAGTCCAGTGCTATGAAAAAGGTGCTTTCTGCCACTACTTCTATAATGGTCTCCCAAACCACATTAAAGATGACCTTTCCTGTGTTAGCAAGCCCCTGACTCTCATTGAGCTGTGCCAGCTGGCTCAGATCATTGACACTTGTTACTAGAAGTGCAAATCCAAAATCAGCCAACAAGGAAAGTCATCTTACCCAACCAAATCATCTGATAAACCCTTTACCTCAACCTCCAGCCCTAATGAATCAAAAAACAAGTCAGCTAGTTTCTCCAGCTTCTCCAAGTCATCTGCTCTCTAGAAGCAGGACTTATCATCCAAGCTTGGTAAGAATGGTAAGCTTACTGCCAAAGAATGCAAGTGTTGACTGGAGAATTACCTTTGTTTGTTCTGTGGTATTGTTGGGCATATAGCAAAGGACTGCCCCAAGTCTTCCTCCAAGGTGGCCAAAGCTCATGCTGCCAAAATCTTTGCTCTGAAAAACCAAACTGGAGGCTTCTGCCTCAGAGGCAAAAAAAAAATAGTCCATAGCCTCTGTGACTCTGCATGGGCTGGAGATTTCATTGATTCTTTCCATGCTTTACTGGAGGTTAGACTTAATGCATCCATTCTTTTAAATAATGTTTCATTTATGCCTCTTGTTACCCTTGTTTCACATGAAATTCCTTCATTAACTGCCCTGATTGACTCTGGTTTTTCAGATTGCTTCATAGACACCAAGTTAGTCAGTATCTATAATCTTCTGACTTATTCTGTTCCTCCATTGCAGCTCTGACTGTTTGATGGCTCTTTCAATTCTATGATTATGAATGCCATTGATCTTTCCATTTGTTTTGAAACTGGTGATATTACTCCAATGACATTTTATGTCACTCCATTGAATGAATCTAGTTCTTTTATTCTAGGACACAACTGGCTTGCCTGCTACAATCTGTTGATTGACTGGATATCAAGTTATATCTTGTTCCAATTATCTGAATCAAATATGCCAACACCCCCAAGCTTACCTCCACAGCTTCTGGTTTCTTCAACCCAAGCTGACTCCAAACCTGATTCACCATGTTCCCCTGACCACAAACCTCTGTCAATTGAGCTACTTAGCTCATCCACATTTGCATGTGCCTGTAGCCTTGATGGCTCAGTCCTGTTCTGTCTGCAGCTCCAACCTTCAGAGAGTCATCTCTGTTCTGCTTCTGTTGCCCCTCCTCTAGCCAACCTTTCTGGCATTCCTCAGAAATACCACAACTTCACTGATGTATTTAGCAAAAACAAGGTATTTACTCTTACCTCCCACCACAAGTTTGACCTGAAGATTAATCTGGAAGAAGGCACCTCCCTGCCTATTGGCACCATCTATTCCCTGTCATCCTTTGAGCTTGAAGCACTCAGGACTTTCCTAGATGAACATCTAGCTACTGGCTTTATCTGACTCTCTGCATCCACTTACACTGCCCCTGTCCTCTTTGTCCAGAAGAAGGACAGATCCCTTTGGTTGTGTGTAGATTTTTAAGGACTCAACAAGATCAGAAAGAAAAACTGCTACTCCCTTCCACACATCTCTGATCTCCTTGACACTCTGAGCTGTGCAACTATCTATACCAAACTTGACCTTAGACATGCTTATCATTTAGTTCACATTGCTGAGGATGATAAGTGGAAAACTTCCTTCTGTATGTGCTATGGCTCATACAAGTGGCTTGTTATGTCATTTGGGCTCACCAATACCTCTGCAGCTTTCCAATGGTTTGTCAATTCTATCTTCACTAATCTTCTTGATGTTTCAGTAATTGTTTGTTTGGATAATATCCTAATTTTCTCCACTGACTGGACATCTCATACTAAGCATGTCTGAGAAGTCCTCTGCTGCCTCTGAAAACACAGCCTCTTCACCAAACCTGAGAAATGCAAATTCCATACCAATTTCACTAAGTATCTTGAGCACCAGCTCTCCCCTTTAGAGCTTACTATGTCCCCTGCAAAGGTTCAATCCATCCTGGATTGGCCTAAGCCTCACAAAGTTCACAATATTCAGTCTTTCCTCAGTTTCACTAATTTCTACTGCCATTTTATCCAAGGCTACTCTAACATTGTCATCCTCCTGACTTACCTCACCTGCAAGTCTGCTTATTGGGATTTCAATGCTTCTTGTCATACTGCTTTCCAGCACCTCAAGGCTGCTTTCACTTCTGCTTCTATTTTGACCCATCAGGTCCCTGATGCTCCTCTTATTGTTGAAACTGATGCTTCAGATTACAAAATTGCCAGGATCCTCTCACTCTGGTGCCCAGATGATGAGGTCCACTCTATTGCTTTCTATTTATGTATGCTCACTATGCCCAAACTCAACTATAACACCCATAATAAGGTGCTCCTCACTATTTTCACTGCATTCAAGACCTGGCATCATTACCTTAAAGATTCTGGTTCTCCAGTGGATGTTGTCACTGATTACAAGAACCTGGAATACTTTGCTACATCTAAACTTCTGATCCACCAGCAAACCCAGTGGTTGGAGTTTCTCTTTCAGTTTAATCTGATTATCTGTTTTTGCCCTGGTTATTTAGATGCTAAGCCTGATGCTTTAACTAGATGATGGGACATCTATCCCAGTGAGGGGAATAGCAACTATGCCCTCATCAATCTGCATAACTTCTGGCCTGTGTTCATGCAGGAGTAACTCACTGTGTCCCTCTGGGCTTTCTCTCTAGCATTTCCAGTATTCCAGTCCACATCCCTCTTTAACATTGAAATCCTCCATTGTGACATCCTCTTGGCACTCCCTTCTAATTCCACCACCTCTACCCACTTGTCTAGAACTCTCTCATCTGACTCTCATTGATCTAGAGACTCAGAAGGCTTCTTGCATCTGGACAACTGCATCTATGTCTCCAATGCCTCTGACATTCACCTCCAGATTCTCTGCTACAAGCATGACCACCCCTTATCTGGACACTTCAGTCAGAATTGGATACTAGAGCTCATTCACTGAGAATATACCTGGCCTGGCATTTGAGTATTTGTTAAAGTGTATGTTTCTTCATATATAGCTTGTGCCCACACCAAGGTACCCCATCACAAACCCTATGGTTTCCTCAAGCAGCTTCCCATTCCAGAAAAGCCATGGAATTCCATCTCTATGGATTTCATTAAACAGCTTCCAGCTTTCTCCAGTTACTCTGCCATCCTCATTGTTGTAGATTGTCTATCAAAGCAGTGTGTCTTCATTCCTACAGACAACAAGGTGACCTTTCCAGAGCTTGCTAAACTCTTCTTACTTTATGTTTTCTCCAAACATGGAGTTTTCTCCCACATTATCTTCAATTGAGATTCCAAGTTCATTTCCCATTTCTTCCATTCTCTGGGTCAAGCCCTCAATATCCACCTCCACTTCACCTCTGGGTATCATTTGGAGGGTGACATTCAAACCAAGCAAATAAATCAAATCCTGAAGTAGTATCTACACATTTATTACAACTACCAGCAGGACAACTGATTTGAACTCCTGCCCCTCATGGAGTTTGCTTATAACAATGCCTCTAATGCTACCACAGGTGTTTCCCCTTTCTTTGCTAACAAGGGCTACCATCTGAACATCTCTGTATATCCAGAACATAATCTCACCTCTAACCAAGCTTAAGAATATGCCATTGACCTTAATTCTCTCCATGTCTTTCTTTATAAAGAAATAGCTACTGCCCAAGTCAGATACCAAGGACCCACAAATGCCCAATGATCTCTGGCACTGGACTTTAAAGTAGGTAATCAGGTATTTATCAAGGCTAAGTACTTTAGGACTACATGGCCTTCCAAGAAACTTGCCAAAAAGAACTTACATCCTTATCCCATTATTGCTCAGACAGGCTCACTGTCCTTCATACTCTGTCTCCCAGAGAACATGAAGTCCATTTATCCAATCTTTCATATTTCTCAACTTGAACCCTCTGTACCCAACATGATCCCTGATTACATGCAACCACCCCCACTACCAGTCAAGATTGATAGTGAACTGGAGTTTAAGATCTCCAAAATTCTAGACTCAAAGATAGATTGTAGGCAAAGGAACTGTAAATTACTATATTTGGTTAAGTAGTTAGGTTATGAGGATACTGATGAGAAGACCTTGTGGCTCCTTGCCACTGAATTAGGTTATGCTTCAGAGATCATTGAGGTGTTTTATCTCCATTATCTGGATAAATCCAGGCCATCTTATGATTAATCAACTAAGTAGTAGATCTAGTGACCTAGTCACAAGATCCTTTATCTACTCAATGCTCACCTTTTTAACCTCCTTGTCTACCATGGAAATTTCACCAACCTCTGCACAAAGTTCCAACAGCTTTGCTGCCACCTCATCAATCTCCCTATTCTTGCTCCCCAAACTCCTAGCTTCTCCAGTTTCCTCCACCTAAGCCAGGTTTGAGTACTAGGCCCTAATCACATTTCCAGTACTCACCCATTTCTGGACTGCCTTCACTGCTTTTTGTGCCTCCTCCACTTTTTTTAAGCCTCCTCCTCTCTTCTTACTTTCTCCCACCACTTTCACTTGGCATACTTTATGTCATCAAGCTCCTCTTCATCTTTGATGCACTCCTTAAGGTGCTCATCAGACCAGGTGTAAATGTCAGTGAATAGAAACATAATGAGAGGAACTAGTGTGAAAGTCTCTGGGGTGATATTCACTTTTATGGATTTCTGGCCAGCTAAACCCTAATGCCTGCTCTGCTCACTTATTCATCAAAAGCACATGCTTCATAGTCTTCAGGTGTTCAGGCCTTAAGAGGGGAATACTGTCACATCCCATGCCAACAGGTCAACTCTGCTATGTTTTCAGCATAACTCTGGTTGCTTGCATGCTTTAAGCTGTGTATTTCCTAGTTCCCTTTACCTCCATCTCTTCCTATCTAATGATTGGTTATAACTTTACCTATGCTAACTTTGTACCATTCTGATACAACTCTGTAGTTCCTCCAATCTCACTTTCTGTTCCTGTTTCTTTCTGCCTCACTTTTCCCTGACATTATTTAGTTTCAGTTTGACATTATTCAATGTTATCTCCTCTGACATCTCCATTCATATCCAGGATGCATTGGCATCTGCTTCACTTAAAAGACAACTCCTTTCATATCTCCATTCCCTTCTTAGATAATCTGCCTCTCTGAGATATAAGTACTAGAGCTTTGTATCTTGTACTTCAGTTTGAATATTGACCATAACATGACATTACAATTCTCTTAGACCCCCTCCTGCTTCACAACTTGACATTGTATCTCTCATTGGGAAAAGCCCTACAGCCTATCTCAGACCTCCAGTAGTTTCTGACCCCTCTGTAAATTGGAGCACCCAGTACCAGCATAAGGGTGCACCACATAAGATAAAGCCAAGTCCCATCCACTCTGGAGTTATCTGGAGTACACCCAGAGTACATTGCAATTTTATAATACCTGTGCATGATCATGTGAGATCACATGACCAGTTTTGGTGCTAAAGTATCACTTCATAACACTGCTAACCTCTTTTCTTTGTGTATATTTGTTAAAAAAGGCTGTTTGTGACAAACATTGATCTTTAGACCACATTGTTAAAGTCTAAGATAAATGGTTTGAGCATTAATGGATAGAAAAGACTTTCTTTGAAGATCTGAAATGTTATGTGCCTTGTCTGAAGTAAGAGCACAAACTGCAACACTGTTAAAACTTTATACCAATCACAGATTACTGATAGACTTTCTATCATTATCTGCTTTATGAATAAAACTCTTAAGGCTAGAGAACAAAGGTCAGGTTCTAGTGCCTTGGTAATGCACAAATCTGAGAGAAGTTTATACTCCAGAAACTCCAGAGTTGTCTAAAGGCATTCAAAAGAGTTTGGGAAGAGTTTTATTGGTCAAATAGGACTTGACTTTACCTTATGTGATGTACCCTTGCACTTTCCAGTGTCCCAATTTACAAAGGTGTTGGAGATAGAAAAGAGAGCAGTCTTAATGCCCAACAAAAGGAACAGGCAAGACAAGGAAAGTCTTGTCTAGTTATGAAAGTGGGGCATTATGATTTCTTCAAGAATATTGCTTAGCCCAGAGATACTCCAGAGTAACCTGGAGGGTCAGAGTAAGCCTAAGGGCTTGGGCAGAGTGAGGATAATAACAAGGGGGTATTTATGTCAATATTTGTACTGAGGTACAAAATACAGGACTATAGTACTTATACCTCAGAGAGGCAGAACTATTTAAGAGTGTAGCAAAGTGAGACAGGTGCAAACTC
>JBBPKN010000307.1:30886-48625 GCA_038089275.1 Pulveroboletus cf. rosaemariae
CTAAATATCTAAGAAATAAATGGAAATGTCAGAAGAGACAATGTCTAATCATGTCAGACTGAAACTGAAAGGTGATAGAAAGAAGCAAGAAGAAACAGGAATAGAAATGGAAATGGAAACAGTGACAGTATATCATATCCCGGACCTCTGACCTGAATTCCAACCCCATTCTGACCTGGCTTACAATTGGTCTTTATACCTAGTAAGCCGCTCCAGCCCTCTGACTCTCCTCCAGGCAACTCCAGCCCTCTGTCACCATTCCAGTCTCCCCCAGTTACATGTGAACACTTCCCGCCCCTCAGTATTATATGCTCCCCCAGGTTTCCATTCCCACTCTGCCCTACTCTGCTTCCAGTCTATCTCTGCTCCAGTTAAGTACTACCCTAGTTTCCCTTCATCATCTCCAGACTGTTCTGATATAACTCTGTTACTGTTCCCAGTCAGTTATCATTATTATCATTGTTACTATTCCTATTCTGTTTCTGTTCCTTGCTTTTCCCTGTTTCATCCTGTCACTCTTTAGTTTCAGTCTGACATGATTGAATATTGTCTCTCTGACATCTTCATTTGTTTCCTAGATATCTAGATATCTGCTTTGCTTCTGACTTTGCACCTGTCTCATTTCATTACACTTCTAGATAGTTCTGCCTCTCTGAGGTATAAGTACTGTAGTTCTGTATCTTGTACCTCAGTACAAATATTAACAAAAACACCAGAACCCTCTTGTTGTCATCCTCACTCTGCATTAGCCCTTGGGCTCACTCTAATCCTCCAGGTTACTCCAGAGTACCTCCAAGGCTACACAATATCCTCAAAGGAGCTATAAAGCCTCACCCCCATGACTAGGTTTGACTCTCCTTGTCCTGCCTGTCCCCCCTGTTGAGCATAAAGACAGCCTTATTACCCACCCCAACATCTATGTAAATCAGGACAACAGAGAAGTGCAAGGGTGCACCTCATAAGGTGAAGCCAAGTCCCATTCAACCATTGAAACCCTTCCTAGATTTCCCTGGAACTCTCTAGAGTACCCTGGAGTTCTGATCTTCCTTCAGCATCAAGGGTTTTATTCAAAAAAGAGGAACTGGTTAAAAGTATACTTATCTTGGTATAGGTTTTAACAGTCTCTTTTATAGTGGGATGGAAAGTTTTAACACAGTAACTGAAAGTGGGACTAGTAATGGAGTTATATCAGAGTGGTTCAGAGAGATGAAGTAAAACTAAGGTAATGCTTGACTGAAACAGAGATAGAACTAGAAATAGAATAGAGTGAAGTGGGAGTGGAGGCTGGAAGAGCATATACTGGTGAAAGGGTGGGAAGTATATGATGTGGCACACCTGCCACCAACCAACCAACAGCTCAAGAATGCCTTGGTGGATGCTTAACTGCTCAGTTTGACAAGATGGAGCTGGCCTGGCAAGATAGATAGAAGGAAAGAGTCAAGGAGACAATACTGAGGGAAGATCCAGAGGCCTTCAAGTGTACTAGACTGAAGGTTCTAGCCATACCTGAAGTTGCTTATTTCTATTCTACAGTACATGGACCATAGGGTCCTATCTAATCTAAAGTACTCTAAATATGCTGGATTTATAAACAAGGAAGCATAAGCTTTAAATATCTATGTGTCTATCTAGAGGTCTTGTTGTAGGTTACCTGTTCTATTGCAATGAGACTAGCTATCTGTGCCCAAGGTATAGTGAAAGGAAGAAATGCAAAAAATGAAAATGCTATATCCTAATATTACCCCATCTTTAGATCTCACTTTTTACATGAGATGTAGGGAGGGGGCCTGAGTTTGTAAGATTTGTGTATGGGGAGAATAGTGAGTGGAACTTAGTGAGTGTGACTCCCCACATGCAACATGGTGAGATGGGTGGCAGTGACAGAACTCTCAGATCAGATCTGGGGAGTGGACTAGGTATTCCTTAGATTCCCAGGTATGGTTGGAGATGTTGTACCCTTTCCAGTGAATAAGGTACTGTAGTTTTCCCCCATAGACACAGGAATCAATGATCTTGTCAACTTCCCACTCTTTATTACTCTTATCCATGATTTCAATTGGATCTGGCTGAAGAAGTGATTAACCTGGGAGCAGTTTGTTAAATGGCTTTATCCAGGAGATATTAATGACCAGGTGGATGCAATTGGTTTTCAGGAGTTACAGGCAAATGGCATTCAGTAAGATATCTAGAATAACATAGGGGCCAATCCATCATTGCATTAGTTTTTTCAATGGATATAGCAAGGTAAGATGCTTAGTTGATAATCAAACCTTCTGCCTCTTCTGATATGAGGGTGCATCACTTCTTCTTTTCTCTGCCATTTTCTTCATCTGCTTATGCACATGTTCCAGTGATGCTTAAATTTCTATGTGCATCTTTTGGAGGTTATGGGTGAAGAAGTGATAAAGTCTTTCTCTTGAAACCCAAACAAGGTTGGTATTTCTTGGTGACTATGAAGGGAGTTGAGCCAGTGGCCAAGGATAGGTGATTGTTGTGTGAGAATTCTGCCATCTTAATCCATTGGGCCCATTTTCCTTGTTTCTTCACTATAAATGTGTGAAGATATTATTCTAATTCACAGTTGACTCTCTCAGTTTGTCTGTCTGTGTTAGGGACTCAAACCTCAAAAGAGAATGGCAGCCTTGAGGAGTGCCCACACAGAAGAAAAGCAACCATGGAACAAGTGCTCTAAACTGGAGAATCCAGTTTAGACCCTTGCCTTTATATACTATTAGCTAACCATGCCATGAGGCATATATGAGGTAAAAGATGCCAGCCAAACTAAAGATAATCTGAATAAGGTAAGATAATGAAATAGGGGCTAAAAGTGATGTAAGTAAAGTAAGTTCATAACAGTCTATTTGGGGGTGGAAGGTGATAGAGAGCTTCTGCATTATTTTGAGCAGTTTGCAGAGTTCCTGCATGAAGACTGATGTGAATTGAGGATCTTGTCCAAAATGATTAATAATGGTAGGCCATGTCAACACCATATGTAATCTCTGAATATTTTAGTAAGCTCTAATGAAGAAGTGAAAGTGTAACATGAGACAAATACCACTTCTTTAAAGAATCAGTCTACTGCAACAAAAATGGCATTAAAAGTCTTCAAAAGTGGTAGTCCAGTGATAAAGTCCATGGAAATGTCAGTTCAAGGTTTGGAGAGTACAGGGAGAAAAAGAAGTTTACTAGTGGGTAGTTTTGTCATTCCCTTTGTAAGGGAGCATGCTTGGCATTAATGTATATAATTGAAAATGTCAGGCATTAGACTGGGCCAGTAAAAGGAACATAGTAGAAGATAAACTATACAATTTCTTCCTTCATATCCCACAAGTGGAATGTCATGACATAGGTGAATTGCCTCCATGTGAAGTAGTTCAGTTATGTAGATATGGTTGGATTTGAGGTGGATGAGAAGTTGTCTATCTATGTCATAATAGTAGCAGGTGGGGGGATTGTCAAAAAGGGGAAGGGTGTGGCATGCTATATTTTTGAGAAATGAGTTTATGAGGGCAATAGTGCAAGAGGAAAAAAAATGGGGGGAAAATACAACTACACTCTTAGTAATGTTAGTTGCAGCCACACCATGATCTGCCCTTTGTGATAGTAGATCTGCTTGGCCATTTAACAAGCTAGGCTTGTATACTATAGTAAAATGGAACTTTACTAGATAGTAAACCCATTGTGCTTGTCAGAGTGAAAGATCTTGGGGATGTTACCAGTACTCCAGTGCCTGATAATTGGTCCATATTTTGAAGTGGGTGCAATCTATTAGCTGGTGTCACCACTTCTTAAGGACATGTATGATGGCCAGAAATTCCTTGTTGTATATGAAGTAGTTCCATTCTGCCACATTAAGGAAATTGAAAAGGAAAGTGGCTGAACATCATTGGCCTTTGACTAGATAAAAGAGTACTGCTCCAGTTTCAATGTCAGATACATCCATCTTGACACACACCAGGAGGCAGGGGTTGAAGTAGACTAGGAATGGTACAGAGAAAAGGGTGTTTTTCAGTGTTTGGAAAGCTGACTGTTGTATGAAGGTCCAAGTAAATGGTGTATCCTTTCTTGTGAGATTATTCAAGAGTCAGGTAATGTTAGCAAATCATTGAATGAATCATCAATAGTAGTTGGCCAGGCCTAAAAAGGCTTGAACTTGTTTGATGGTATGAGGCATGGGTCATTCCTATATGGTGTTAAGTTTTATCTGCTACATCTCTACCCTATCTTTTGAGATAACTATTCTAAGGTAGTTAATCTTGGGTTGGGCAAAAAAGCATTTTGAGAGTTTAAGATATAAATAATTTGCCCATATTCAATCTAGAACCTGTCTAATCTTCTGAATGTGAGCTTTATAAGCTTTATCTTTAGTGAAAATCATTATATTGTCTATATAAATGACAACAAATGCCCAAAGGTCTTGAAATATGTTGTTTACCATGTTCTGGAATGTGCCTGGTGAGTTGTATATCCCAAAGTACATTACTACAGGCTTAAATGCCCCTATCAGCATGGTGAACACTCCTTTCCATTTATCTTCCTTCCAGAGTTGGACATTAAGTGGTAGGGGATATGAATTCTTGATTGTGTATTTATTGAGGTACCTATAGTCAATAACCATTCACTTACTTCCATTTTTCTTGTTAATAAAAAATATCAGAGAAGTTTGAGGTAATTTTGAGGATCTAATGTATCCTTTTTTCAGTTCTTTGTCTATAAATTCTCTTACCTTCTGCATTTCTGTATCTGACAACAGTATAATCCTTTCCTTCTTTGGTATAAATGTGTCTTTTAGCTTCACCACATAATTCCAGAGTTTGTGTGTTGGTAATCATTCCAATTTCTTCTGTGAAAAAATGTCAAGGTAGTCCCAAAGATCTTCTGGCATCTGAGTCTTCAAATCTTCTTCCTTGCTATTGATGGTTCATATATTACTGGAGGGGTTGACTATGAGGTGTGTCATTTTAGGGAATTGAATTGTCTTAGCTTGCCAATTAATAACTGGATTATATTATCTGAACCAATTGTATTCAATTAGTAGCTCTAGGTTACCAGTTTTTAAGACAAAGGTGGTCATTTCTTCTTTATGGGGAACCCCATCTTTGTCTTTCATTTCCATTTATAAGATTACACAGATTGTTATTTATCCAATAGAATCTATGAATCCATCAGCATTCAGCACTGTTACTTTTTTTTCCAGGGATATCTCCTTTATCCTATGCTTGCACACAAAGGCTTGATCTATGAAAGTTATAAATGCCTGTTAAAACTTTCCATTCCACTAAAAAGGGACTGTTAAAACCTATACCTAGACAAGTATACTTTTAACCAGTTTCTCTTTTTTAAATGAAACCCTTGATGCTGGAGGAAGATCAGAACTCTGGGGTGCTCTGGAGAGTTCTGGGGAAATCTAGGAAGGGTTTCAATGGTTGAATGGGACTTGGCTTCACCTTATGTGGTGTGTCCTTGCACTTCTCCATTATTCCGATTTACATAGATGTCGGAGTGGATAATAAGACTGTCTCTATGCTCAACAGGAGGGACAGGCAGGACAAGGAGAGTCAAGCCTAGTTATGGAGGTGAGGCTTTATGACTCCTTTGAGGATATTGTGTAGCCTTAGAGGTACTCTGGAGTAACCTGGAGGGTCAGAGTGAGCCCAAGGGCTCAAGCAGAGTAAGGATGATGACAAGAGGGTTCTGGTGTTTTTGTTGATATTTGTACTGAGGTACAAGATACAGAACTACAGTACTTATACCTTAGAGAGGCAGAACTATCTAGAAGTGTAATGAAATGAGACAGGTGCAAACTCAGAAGCAAAGCAGATGTCTAAATATTTAGAAAACAAATGGAGATGTCAGGAAGACAATGTCCAATCATATCAGACTGAAACTGAAGGGTGACAGGATAAAACAGGGGAAAGCAAGGAACAGGAATGGAACAGGAATAGTAACAATGATGGTAATGGTAGCTGACTGGAAATGGTAATGGAGTTATATCAGGACAGTCCAGAAATAACAAAGGGGAACTAGAGTAGTACTTAACTGAAGCAGAGATAGACTGGAAGCAGAATGGGCAGAGTGGGAGCAGAAGTCTGGAGGAGCATATAATGCTGAGGGGCGGGAGTGTATATGTGTAGCTGGGGAAGACTGGAATGGTGACAGAGGGCTGGAGTTGCCTGGAGGGGAGTCAAAGAGCTAAAGTGGCTTACTAGGTGTAAAGACCAATTGTAAGTGTAAGCCAGGTTGGAATGGGGTCAGAATTCAGGTCGGAGGTCTGGGATATAACAATGCCCCTGAATCTAGTAATGCATTAGTGGATTCACAAGATTTCCATAGATACCCTGATTTTCTTTTCACTTCTGCTATTACATTGACTTTGATTTTGAACTTGTTCTTTTCATATTTAAAAATCTTTGTGTTGAGGATTTCATAACTTAAAGGGGAGTTAGTAGAAAGAATCAGAAAATGGCATATGGTCTTCCTTATCCTTTTGCATGAGGAATCAAGCACTGTTTGTTTTTTGTCTTTAGCCATACTCTCTGGAGTTGCCTCACAAGACATATTTGTGCCTGTCTTAGCATTCTCTTTTGTACTTACATTCCTTGTGGTATTACTAGTGTTAATTGGAGAGAAATGGAAAGCTGGGAAAGAAATTTTAGAAAAAGAGAATTGATTGGGGCCCTGACCACCTTGCAAAGGTAAGACCCATTCTAGTTTAAAGCCACTTTTTGCTTTGCTTCTGCTTCAAATCTATCCCTTTAGTATACTTCTGCTGCTTCCATAGATTTCCAGGTAGCAACTGGAACTTCTTGAATATGAGCCTCTCCTAGTGCTTTTAAGGTAGTGGGTTGCATGCTGTTGATGGAGATAAAGCTTCTTTGCACTTGCTTGCTGTGTCAGGATTTGCATGGCTTGACACAGTTGCATGCTATATGCCTGATCTCATCACAATTATAGCATCTTTCTGAGAGGTTGGTGGCAAAACATTGTGCATCTATTTTCATAGGGGCACCAAGTCCTAGTTGAGTACCTGTGGGAATAAAGCAGGGGGTTTGCTGCTGTGGCTAATACAACTGATGGGAGGGGCCTTGTGGGAACTGGTATCAAAGTTGAAATCAGGCAGGGAGAATGCCTCTTTTTACTGCAATCTTTTCCATGGCTCTATCAATGAACTGGTATTGAGTGCATAAATTGCTATAGATCATGTCCTGGATGCCATTTATTGAGGCCTGATGGTGAATGTGATAGTCAACAGCTTATTTGAGGAGTTCTATTGCATGACCATCCTCTACCTCCACATTCTTCTTCAATACCTGGAATTCTTGCAGGAACTCATCAACTACTTTCCCTTGTTGCCAGAGTCAAACTAACTTTGCAAAGGCCTGGTGAGTGAGTTCATCAATATGAAAATATGCCTTTATCTCTGCTTGTAAACTCCCCCAGCTTGGCCATGCTAAATAACCCCTCTTCTGTCCTATAATTCTGCCATTTCTGTCTAGCAGGGGTTTGTCTTCTGTGGCATAATACTTTGCTGCAGTAATCATTGCAAAACCCTTGATTTTTCCTTTGAACCATGATAGAACAGCTACAGCACATAGTTGGTCTGTCTTCCAGTGCTGTTTATCCACCTATTATCAGAGAGATATCCACCACCACCTCCATTCATCCTTATCTCCTGTCCACTCTCCTGGGTCTAATATCTTCTTTGTTACATCATTCTTTATCTGTAGTTGTAAGTCAGCCAACCTTTCCATGATGTTGTTAACTGGGTTTTGTTGTGAATCTTCTTCTGCAGATATCTTGTTAAGACTGTTGTGGGGCTTGTGTAAACTCATTAATCTGGTACTTCTTGGGAAGACTGCACTTGACTTGTATCATTCTGTAGCTGACTAATTTGTGCACTGACCAAGTAAGGAGTCTAGTGCAAGTGATGCAGCACACCTGCCACCAATCAACCAATAGCTCAAGAATACCTTGGTAGATGCTTAACTGCTCAGTTTGACAAGGTGAAGCTGGCCTGACAAGGTAGATAGAAGGAAAGAGTTGAGGAGAGAACACCAAGGGAAGATCTAGAGGTATTCAAGTGTGCTAGACTGAAGGTTCTAGCCACACCCAAAGTTGCTTATTTCTATTCTATAGTGCACAGACCATAGAGTCCTGCCTAATCTAAAGTACTCTAAATATGCCAGGTTTATGGACAAGGGAACATGAGCTTTAAGTATCTATGTGTTTATCTAGAGATCTTGTTATAGATTATCTATTCTATTGCAATGAGACTAGCTATCTGTGCCTGAGGTATAGTGAAAGAAAGAAATGCAAAAAATGAAAATGCTGTATTCTAATAGTATACATGTGTAGCTGGGGTGGAATGGAATGGTGATGGAGGGCTGGAGTTGCCTGGAGGGAAGTTAAAGGGCTAGAGTGGCCTATTGGGTATAAGATCCAGTCATAAGCCAGGTTGGAATTGGATTGGAATTGGATTGGAGATATGAGATATAATAGTATTCCCCCCTTAGGCCTGAACTCTTGAAGGCCATTGGCCTGAAGTGCAGAAGGTACTGGCATATAATCTGGGCTAGTGTGGTAATGGGCATGTAATCACATGTTTAGCAACATCAGGGAGGTAGAGCAGAGTGGTGTGAAGGTAACAAGCATGTGACCTTGTTTAATGACAATAGAGTGAAAGAGCAGAGTTTTTGACTCACTCAGGAATAAAACAGTTACTTCACTGGCCACTTTTCTTTTCTTTATTACAATAACATGCCCTCATTTGAAGATATCATAACATAGGCTGAGGAATACATTGCAGTGTGCCAATGATAACAAGGCACTGGCTGATGCAAAGTACATAGAGTGCAAGAGGCATGTAAAGGTGAAGAAAGAGAAGGAGTAGAAGAAGGTGGAGAAGGCCTGGAAGGCAGTGGAGAAGACTGTCTGAAGGCAAGCCAATAGGGCCAAGAGAGTCCAGTGGGTGACAGAGGCAGCTGCCCAAGAAAAGGTAAGTACCATGGTTATTCTTTTGAAAACAAGGTAGCTGAAATCCATTAGGTGGCACAAGTGCAGGCCCAGGTAAAGCCTAGCAATAACAAGGGAAAGCAGAGGGCAGAGGAGGCACCAGCATGCTGGAGGTACAAAAATAGGGGGATGGAGTATGAGGTGGGTGTGGGAAAGTCCACATTGTGCTTGGCCTGCTAAGAGGCCAAGGCAAGATATAAGCACCTAGGAAAGAAGAAGCCAGTGTGAAAGTAACAACAGAGGAATGTGGAAAAAAAGCAGCCCAAGAAGAGGGCACACTCAGAGGGAGCAGAGGGTAGCACTAAGCAGGTGGCAGAGGGCTGTTGCCTGCTAGTGGTAACCATACAGAAGGTGGGAGATAGGATGGTATAGGAGATAAGGTAGGAAAACTGGGTGCTAGAGTGGCTGGTTAACATCCTTGATCTTACATGGAAGATAAGCAGAGAGAATGCAAAGAGTGGGCTAGAGAACAGAAATGAGGATAAGGTAGTGGGAAAGGTGGCAGAACTAAGAACAGAGGTCTTGTTAAAACTTTATCCCAATAGAAGGAGACTGTTAAAACCTATACCAGGATGGGTATGCTTTTAACCAGTTCCTTGCTGAATGAAACTCTTGATGCTGAAGGAAGATTATAACTCCAGAGAGCTCCAGAGGGCTCTGGGGGAATCTAGGAAGGGTTTCAATGATCAAACAGGACTTGGCTTCACCTTATATGGTGTGCCCTTGCACTTTCTGGTGTTCTGATTTACATAAATGTCAGAGGTGGGTAAAAAGGCTGTCTCTATGCTCAACAGGAGGGATAGGTGAGATAAGGAGAGTTAAGCCTAGTCTTGGGGGTGGGACCTTGTGACTTCTTCAAGGATATTGCTTGGCCTTGGAGGTATTCCAGAGTAGCCCAGAGAGTCAGAGTAAGCCCAAGGCTCAAGCAGAGTGAGGATAAAGACAAGGGGTATTTTTGTCATTTTTGTTGATATTCATACTGAGGTACAAGATACAAAACTACAGTACTTATACCTCAGAGAGGCAGAACTATCTAGGAGTATAATGAGATGAGACAGGTGCAAACTCAGAAGCAAAGCAGATGTCTAAATATCTAAGAAATGAATGGAGATGTCAGGGAAGACAATGACCAATCATGTCAGACTGAAACTGAAGGGTGACAGGATATAACAGGGGAAAGCAAGGAATAGTAACAGAACAGGAATAGTAACAATGATGGTCATGGTAACTGAGACCAGGAATGATAATGGAGTTATACTGGGATGTTTCAGAAATGACAAAGGGGAACTAGGGTAGTACTTAACTGGAGCAGAGATAGACTAGAAACAGAATGGAGTAGAGTAGAAGTGAAAGCCTGGGGGAGTGTATAACACTGAGGGATGGGAAGCATACATGCATAGCTGGGGGAGACTGGAATGGTGATAGAGGACGTTGCCTGGAGGGGAGTCAGAGGACTAGAGTGGCTTACTAGATACAAAGATCAATTGTAAGCCAGGTCAGAATAGGGTCAGAGTTGGGTCAGAGGTCTGAGATATGACAGGTCTGGGAAAAGGTGGAGGGAGAACAAAATAAAGATGTAATGATACTAGGATAATGTTAAAAACTCTAGTTAGTATCTTTATAAATAGAGGTTAGAAATTGAAAAATTTTGAAGGAATTGAGGGTACTAGATAAGAGGACAAGAACCAACTATACAAAGAGTCTCACTGTTATGGTGTTGATCTCTGAATGACTCATTCTAACCTTAAATGGTCTGCCTTGATGAAGTGCATTGATTTTATTGGCAGATTTGAATTGAATAGAATAAGAACAATGTATGAACTCAGGATAGCAAAGTCTAAGAAGCCATTCTCACTAGTTAGGAAGGAATAAACTGTATTGGAGGAGGTACTGTTTCAGTATGAGGATAACAGGTGATTAAGGCTGGGGAGCCTTAACTGTTGTGGTGTTGGTCTCTGACAACCAGTTCTAACCCTAAATCAGGACTGCCTTGATGAGGTGCATTGGTTTCATTGTCAGATTCGAATGGAATAGAGTAAGAATGGTATATGGACTTAGGTTAGCAAGACCTAAGAAGCCATTACCACAAGTAGAGGGAAGAAGTGACTATATTGAAGGTGGTACAGTTTTGATATAGAGATAACAAGTGATTAAGGCTGGGGAGCCTTAACCAAGGAACTACCTACTATATATACCTAGCCAGAGGTGCACGGACCAATCTAGTCTCTCCAGCACAATACTAAATAAGGAAACAGGGCATAGGGCAAGGGTAAAGGGTTATGACCAATGGGCCATGCAGATAAGAGGTGTAGAATGGAGAGACTATGTAGAATGGAAGAAAAGGATCTAGAATCAGTGGAGATTAAACCATATCCTCAACCATAAGGCCAAGGAGATCCCATTTGGATCTCTGCCACAGATCAGATCCATCAATCTAGATCAGATGTCATCTAAATCCAATTGGAAGATACCTTTATCTGAGATACTAGATCCAACCCTATAAGCTGTGCCCAAACCCAAGGGAAAACTCTGAAGAAACAACTCAACCATATCCTAGGGTTTATCCTTGTTTGGCAATAAAGTCTCACAGTCATGTGCTTGTCATGTGACTCTTGTGCATCTGAATATTACATTTATAACATTAATCAAGGAACTACCTACTATTTATACTATAGCTAAGTGCACACAGATCACCTAGTCTCTTTAGCTTATTACCATAAATAGAAGTAGGGCATAGGGCGAGGGTAAAGGGTTATGACCAATGGGCCATGCATATAAGGGGTGTAGAATGGAGAGACAGTGTGGAATGGAAGGAAAGAGTCTAGGGTAAATGGAGATTAAATCATGCCTTCTATTATGAGGCCAAGGAGATCCCATCTAGAGATCTGCCACAGATCAGATCTGACCCTCATCTAGATCAAGATTGAGATTCATCAGAGATTCAATCAGAAAATGCTGCTATTATCTGAGATGCTAGATCCAACCATAAGCTATGCCCAAACCTCAAGGGGAAATACTCTTAAACAACTAAACCATATTCTAGGGTTTATCCTTGTTTGGCAATAAAGTCTCATGGTCATGTGCTTGTCATGTGACTCTTGTGTATCTGAATATTATGTTTGTAATACTATCCCCTCTTTAAGAGCAAGACTCTAGATTGCCTGTTAATAATTTGCCTTTTTGTATAAGGTCTTGAAATCTGTCATCGGAATATGGTCTTGCTGTTGCTCTGAAACTCTGAAATAAATAGAAAAGAAAAGAAAAGCTGGCATAGGCCAAGAAGCTCTGAGGGTTTAAAAAGTGTGAAAAAATATTCTTTCTTGAATGTTGCTCTTTATCATTGAATAAAGTTCTTTTTAGAAGAGGAGATTCACTATGTTCACCTATTCACTATTATCCCCTTTTCAGATTTTCTCATCCCAAGAAAATACACTTCAAATGTGCAAGCAATCTTCTGCTGGAACAAGTACTTTTGTTCTGAAAAAAATTAATGATTTGCAATGATACTTCTCTTGCTTCTCATTATACTGGTATGTTTCAACCAGGCTTCTTGCTTCAACAAATCTCAAATTCTATTAAGGACTGAGTGGTGGTTTGCTGAATAAACAAGAAAATGGTGGAATTATTGATAATGTGACCTAGAATTTTGATAATGCAGATTTCTTACATTACTGCCCCTGAAAACTCTGAAATAAACCTTTTAAAGTCATGTTAAGGACTTGATCCATTGAAGATATTTGATCTTGATAACTTTCTAGACTTTTGCAAAGATGTGTTTGATAACCTTCTAACTTTTTACACTTGCTCAAGTACTATCTTGATCAATTCTTGACAACTTTTATCACAGAGATATGCCTAATTGCCTTCTGACTTTTTATACTTGCAATTACTTGCTAAATCTTCTTTAGACCTGTATTCATAGTTTGAAGTTGTTGTGGACTAAGGGTTTCTTAGGATAACCCATAACACCAAAATAGTTTCAAGTCATGCTTAGGACTCTTGTGACTCAAATACTAAATCTTTTAGTTACTCACCTAAATAACTAACTGCTCTACTTTAATGGAGACTAACTGCACCATCATTAGCTTTTGCTTACTTAACCTTTCTTCTCATCTAAACTCTGAAACAAATAGTTTAAAGACATCTTAGTCTGATTCTTGAAAACCTCATTCTTGAACTCTTTCAGATAACTTCTGATTATCACTTCACTCCTGGGTATTGAGAAGCTCTCTGCAGCTACTTCATCCATATTATTTCCTGCAGGGAATAGATCAATGGACAGCTGGTGTTCTTCTTTTTGATGATAATGAATTGACTTTCATATCTTCTCTGATTAAACTCTTGATTGTAATTCTGTGAATGGATTTTTGTTGGAATACTTGTCAATTTTCCATGTCGAATACTCTTTGCTCTTTGATGTCTGGTTAATGATGAACAAAACTAGAATCTGACACTGCAAATCTTCTTCAACTTGTACTTGTCAATTTTCTTCCTGGATTACTTTTGATAACACAGATGTAGAACTGCCTCTATAGTTTTAAATCATTTCATATTCTTGTGAACTCTTTGCAATTGCTTTCTATTTAGAGATAAATCTCCTTTTATCTATTGATACTCATTCAACTCTGAAATAGACTTTCTTCAGATCTGCTTCTTTCATGTCCACAGATACAACCATTTCTCTTCATGTCCATGGCTGAATACTTGTCTTCCTTATGCTTGACTATTTTCTTCATCAAGCATTCTCTGAATAGCATAATCAAATGTTAAAACCAATTATTATCCCCTCTTCAGGGGTGACTTCTAGCAAATAGACTTTTCTTGATAATCTTCAATTGGTTGCTTGATGGAATAAACCACCTGAACTTCCTACTAGAATTCTCCTAACTGATTCTTTAACTCAATCTTGCTTCTCTAAATGTCTGCAAATAAAAACTCTTTCGAAGATTTGGAGTTTTAAAGAGTAAACCATTAAATATCCTTCTGGTCTCCAAGACTCAATCATCCAATCTATCCTGACAAGATGGTCATTATCATCAATCTTCTTCATCTTCCTCTTCTTCTGAGAATCGTCTTCACAGAACTTGAATGCTCTTTTCTGCATCTACTCAGTTTTTAACCCTTTCATCTGCATACTTTGAGACTTTGCTTTCCTGTTTCAGCTACTTCCTTTCTACTCATCAAGGCCCTAGATGTAATCTCAACTTTCATCTGATTTTGCTTACTAAAAGACTCTGATAGTTTTCTGTTATTTTGGACTCTTGTTGATCCAGATACTAAGTGTGTTCTTGACTTTGATTAGAGTAAATCATCTCATATTCTTCTAGATTCCAGCAATGATTTGACTTACTATAGGCTGACCAATCTAGTCATGATCATTGATCTTCCTTTCTAGTCTTGACACTTTTCTCCAGATATGAATTCTTTGTTTAATGACATTGTGGTCCTTAAATCTTCATTTATAGACATTGCAGTCTGTTCAACCTAAAAGCAAACACTCCCTAGATTGTCCTCGGTCTTAATTCAATTGTTCCTCATTCAAGGCTTCCTTGATTAACTTCCTTGAACTGTTTTCCAACAAGATATGCTAGCTTCTTTGATCTACTTTCCTATGTGTACTTGGTTTTCTGACATAAGCTGGTCTAGTCTTAGTTTTAGAACTTTCCAGTTTACTGCTTGACCAATAGTACTGATGGTTGTAAGATACTGTAAAACTCCTAGATAATTTGACCAAAGGGTTTGATGAACCCTTGAAATGATATTCAATCTGTGAACAGAATTCAAACAGTAGCAAGGCCTAAGACTCCATTCAAAGTCTCAACTCTTTCTCCATCTATAGAGGTTCTTCAGCAGCAAGGCTTTCTTTAGTAAACCTTCATAATGATATACTTTTTCTTTTCATTATATTTTCTGATTTGCTTGTGATAAGCTCAGTTTGTAAAGACAGTTTGACCTAGATTTCAGTTTTTAGTAATAAGGGTTATATAACACCCATAAACAAAGAAGGGAAGGGGTAAAGTGGCAGTTTCAAGATATGCCCAGATCCAGAGTGGCCTTTTAGTAATATGCCCAGATCTAACAATGCCAACCAGTAGCCACTGGAGTATTGACAAGTTACTTACTTCCTTACAAACCAGCATCCACTGTATCCAAGGCCATTTACTGACATGCCTATGTCTGCAGCCTTTTTATGACATGCTCAGGTCCTAAGGTCAATGTCAGTTATGATATGTGAAAGGAGGGCTATCTTTGTTTTGCTATGTAGTATAAATTCTTTCTTTATTGATAAAACTTCCACAAAGGCATTAATAAGGCTCGGGGCGGACAAACACTGCACCTGATCAAGTAAGGGGTAGCCTTAATCAAGTGTTATGATGTCAATCTCTGAACAACCTGTTCTAATTCTAAATGGTCTGCCTTGATGAGGTACATTGGTTTCATTGGTGGATTCAGATTGAATAGAATAAAAACAATGTATGGACTCAGGGTAGCAAAGCCTGAGGAGTCATTCTCACTAGTTAGGAAGGAATAGACTGTATTGGAGGAGGTACTGTTTTGGTATAAGAATAACAGGTGATCAAGGCTGGGGAGCCTTAACCAAGAAACTATCTACTATTTATACTATAGTTAAGTGCACACAGACCATCTAGTCTCTCCAGCTTATTACCATAAATAGAAGTAGGGCATAGAGTGAGGGTAAAGGGTTATGACCAATGGGCCATGCATATAATGGGTGTAGAATGAAGAGGCAGTTTGGAATGGAAGAAAAGGGTCTAGGGTAAATGGAGATTAAACCATGCCCCTTACCATGAGGTTAAGGAGATCCCATCTAGAGATCTGCCACAGATCAGATTTGACCCTCATCTAGATCAAGATCCAGATTCATTGGAGATCCAATCAGGAGATGCTAGATCCAATCATAAGCTGTGCCCAAACTTCAAGGAAGAATACTCTTAAACAACTAAATCATACTCTAGGGTTTATCCTTGTTTGGCAATAAATTCTCACGGTCATGTGCTTGTCATGTGACTCTTGTGCATCTGAATATTATGTTCATAACACTCACAAGTACTTAAGTGAACAAGTTTTTGAAGAAAAGTTAGAATAAACTTAGAAAAATAAAGTTTCTACAGATCACAAGATAATCTATCATGATGAAGTCTTATGACCAGGCAAGTGATGCCTTGGGCAGTCATGGAGCAATGTCATATCCCATATCTTCAACCCAGTTCTGACTCAATTCCAACCCAGTTTATAACTGGTCTCTGCACTTAATAGCCAATCTAGCCCCTTTACTTCCCTCCAGGCAACTTTAGCCCTCCATTACTATTCCATTTCATCCCAGTTATGCATGTACACTTCCTGCCCCTCCATTAGTATATGCTTTCCTGGCCCTCCACTCCTGCTCTACCCTATTTCATTTTTAGCCCTATCTCTATTCCAGTTAAGTACTATCTTAGTTTTACTTTGTCTTCTCCAGACCACTCTGGTATAACTCTGTTACCATTCCCACTCTTAGTTATTGTTACTATTCCTGTTCCATTCCAGTTCCTGTTTCCCCTTGTTTCATTCTATTACTCTTCAGTTTCAGTCTAACATGATTGGACATTGTCTTTCCTGACATTTCCATTTGTTTTCTAGATATCTAGACATCTGCTTTGCTTCTGAGTTTGCACCTGTCTCACTTTACTACACTCCTAGATAGTTCTGCCTCTCTAAGGTATAAGTACTGTAGTCCTGTATCTTGTATCTTAGTATAAATATTAACATAAACACTCTCTTGTCATTGTCCTTACTCTGATCAAGCCCTTGAGTTCACTCTGACTCTCTGGGTTACTCCAGAGCACCTCCAGGGCCAACCAATATCCTTGAAAGAATTGTAAGATCCCACCTTCATGACTAGGCTTGACTCTTCTCATCCTATCTGTCCCTTTTGTTAAGCACCAAGATAGCCTTTTTTTTCACCTCCAATATTTATGTAAATCAGAACACCAGAAAGTGCAAGGATATACTACATAAGGTGAAGCCAAGTCCCATCTGACCAATGAAACCCTATCTGAATCCCTTCAAATGCCTCCAAATATCTTCAGAGTCTTTAAAGTTATAACCTTCTTTAAAAAAGAAGATCAGTATATGTTTTTAACAGTTTATTCATACTTGATATACATTTTAACAGGCAATAGTAAGAACAAAAGAACAACCAAGAAGGAAACAGAAGAATTAACTAAATACTCTAGAGATATAAGATTAGAAAATGATGTTAAAACAGTATTATAAACATTTTGACATACTCCAGGGGTACTCCAGATAACTCTGGAGTAAACGGGGCTTCACCTTATGTGGTGTGCCCTTATGCTAGTACTGAGTGCCCCGATTTATGAAGGGGTTGGAAACTATTAGAGGTCTGGGATTGGCCATAGGGCTTTTTCTCAACAAAAGGCATGATGTCAAGTCATGAAGTAAGTTGAGGGACTTAGGGTAGAGTATGACATCAAGTCATGAGGTGGGAGGAGTCTGGGGGAGGGGATCATAACATCATATTATAGTTGATATTCAAACTAAAGTACAAGATATAGAACTCCAGTACTTATATCTTAGGAAGACAGATTATCTAAGGAGGGAATGGAGATATGAAAGGAGTTGTCTCATAAGTGAAGCAGGTGCCAATGCATCCTGGATACAAATGGAGATGTCAGAGGAGACAATGTTGAATAATGTCAAACTGAA
>JBBPKN010000308.1:0-48520 GCA_038089275.1 Pulveroboletus cf. rosaemariae
AAAAGCTCATACAGTCCATTATACCAAGCTTTTAAAGCTTGCATGAGGCCATAGAGAGCACAGAGAAGATGCCAAACTTTGTTTTGGTGAGTACAAAAGCCTAGAGGGAGTCTTAAGTAGATCTTTTTCTTCAATTTGACATTAACTTGGTAAATCTTGAGGTTATATTGTGCTGCAAGTGCTAGAAGGGACTATATGGTGGTAAACTTAGTAATGGATGTGAAGATGTGAAGATAGTCTAGGCCATACTCCCATATATACCCTTTCACCACTAATCAGGCCTTGTATTGCTTAATTTCACTGTTTGATCTGCATTTGATTTTAAAGATTCATTTTGAGTCAATAATCTTGTGGTCAGGTGATTGATCAACTTCTTGATATAGGCTAATATTCTCAAAAGCTTTCAGTTCAGCTTCCATTGTGGCATGCCATGAGTTGCCATCTGGGTGATTTATAGCTTTGTGGTACATAAGTGGCTCATTGAAACTTGAATGTGATGCCTTGTAAATTATGGAAGCTCCTTCCTCTAGGTGTCCCATGTCACACATTGCATTGTCATTAGTCTCAACTGACATAGGTGAGTGGTTTTGAGTAGTTTCTGTCTGATGCTTATTCATCTGACTTTTTTTCCCTGCAATAAGAGTTTACCAGAAAATTATTATTATTATCTCACCTCAGTGGTCAACAAACTCACTGTGACCTGTGCAGCTCAGGTGTTGGAATAGGGACCAGATATGGGAATGCTGGTGCTAAGACCTTGGGAGCACATTTGAATCATAAAGATATTGGACTATTAAAGTATGCATCAGGTTTATTCCTCTGATTTTGCCTTGAGTGCATAGATGTGCTTGATGATCCTTCTTGTAGTATGCTGATCACTTCTTTTCTCAGCCTTATCTTTTATTGTTGTCAACTTTCTGGCCTTGTCAACTTCTTTGACATTGTGATTAGTCTACTCAGTCACAACTTCAGAGACCATTTCAGATACATTACCTTCATCAACTGCTGGGATGAGGTAATGAGCTGAAGTTGAACCACTTTTTTTCCTTGCACACAAGTTAAATGCATCAAATGTAATCTGATTTGTTTTTGATGCATTCTCCTTGTCAAAAACAACATCATATGACTCAATAATCCAGCTGTTTCAATGTTTCATGCATACAAAGGCTTTATAGTTCAACATGAAATCCAGAAAGATGCATTCAATTAACTTAGAATTAAGTTTGCACTGTTTTTTGTCCAGTATGTGACATGTGTTCTTCACATGAGGGTATCTGCTACTGCTAATTGAGAAAAACTCAACCTAACCCTAATCCCATCTTGAGATGCTTCTTCTACTGATGAGCTTTTGTGGTTAGTGGCTTTAACTAGGCAAGTGTGAAAGAAAAGGATAAGCCTAATCAAGACTGTGAAGGGACAAGCCCCAGCCAAGTCTTAAGGAAGAACCCTCAAGAGATCACTTGTGAAAGCCCAGAGCTCAAGAGACAAAGACTGAAGAGCTAGTCCTCTATACTCTTGCCCTTATATATTGTCTAAGGACTACTGCTGACTAATACATGAGCTACTAATCAGGAAATGCCCCAAATCCTGGACTAATAGATAAGAACAGAAATGAGGTAAAAGCATGGAGCAGAAATAAAAGAATACCAGCAAAGGGCAGGTGCAAATATAAAGGGAAATGGAAGAAAAGGCATAGCCTTAGAGTGGAAGTGCAGGGTCAGAGGTGCTGCATCCATGAGGATGGAGATCTCTGCCACAGATGAGATTCAATCTATGATCTGCCACAAATATATCTAGGATCCAGATCCAGATCTAGATCAGATAAGCTTCATGGAGATTAGATGAAGGGCAGTTTCTGGGAAGATCCAGGAAAGATCCATGTCAGGTAACTAACTGTCACATGATCACTGCTGGAAAAGAGGATAATAAATACTCTTAAAGGATTAGAACCATAGACTAGGATTAAGCCAAAAAGGGGATGTCTTGTACATAATCACATGATGTCATGTGACTGGTTCTAGTGCAGGAAGTGTCACTTCATAACAGTATGTGGACATATGCCTTGCAATCAAAGACATGAATATATTCAACTAATGATTTGTTACTAGTAAAGGTCTCATATAGGGTCAGATCATCTTTAAGTGCATGTGTTGGAAAATGGTTTAAAGGATGCATCATGTATAGTATAGCATCTGACCAAAAACAATTTGGCAGGCATGCATCACTCAGCATAATATGAGCTGTTTCCACTATGGTGCAGTTCATGCACTTAGCTACTCTGTTTTTCTGAGGGGTATAAGTGTTTGCTGTTTTATAATGCATTTCCTTATCTTTCAGATACACCTGAAAGTTCCTTGACATATATTTCCTACCTCCATCAGTGCAAAGAAGATTAGCATGCTTGCCAGTTTCAGCTTCCACCTGGTGGAAGTACTTCTTTGTCAAAGTAAGGGCTTTAGCTTTGGTTTTCATCAGCTTGATCACTAATTGATGTGAGTAGCCATCAATAAAAGTGATGAAGTAGCAGTGTCCAGTGCAAGATGTTGTCTCTATTGGTCCATAAATATTCAAATATGTCTGGTAAAGAATGCAAGGCAATTTTGTATCTGATTTGATAGAGATAACAGCATAATGCTGCTTTTCATCAAGGCAAGGCTTGCAGCAATCAGTATGCTCCTCTTGCTTATTGATATTTATTTCTATAACCATATTATTTTGGTACAGTTTGAGGACTGCACTAGAATGCATATGGCCAAATCAACAGTGCCAGGTGTCAAGGCTAGCCTTGAACACTTTGGAGTAAGGTACATAAGCAGATAGAGGATGATTCAGGTCAAGAAGATATGAGGGAAAGTGCATAATGTAGGCTCTTTGATCCTTGATGCAGTTAAGTGCTTTGAGCACATAAAGTGAGTTGAGTTTGTATTCTATATCAATAGTCTGGTCTCCATTCTTGATATAGCAGGCTGTATTGTTGAAGATCACTTGTATTCTGTGCTTGGTGAGGCATGAATCAGATATGAGGTTGCCATTCAGGGCAGGTATGTAGAACACATTACAAAGTATTGTCTCACTAACTTGACCATTTTCAAGTTGCAGATCAAGGCCAATATGCCCAATATCAAATGCATAAATGGAAGATCCATTACCAATGATAATGAATTGAGGGAAGCTAAAGAAATGGTAGGTCTTAAATCAATTTCACTATGAGCTTATGTGGGCAGATGCCCCAGAATTGATAATCCATTCCTTTTGAAAGGTTTGAACATCTTTATGTGCCATAAAGAGTTAAAGGGAAGGTGAAGAGTCACTCATAGCTATTTGAGTAATCTGGGCCATTAGCTCACTACCTTCTTCCTTAGGTTTTTCATTTGCCTTGGCTCTGGAATCCTTATTTGCTTTATCAGCTTTCTTCTTTCATCACTTTGCCAGAAAATGGCCTGGTTGATTACAGTAAGAGCATTTTCCTTTTTGCTTCTTTCTCTGCTTCTCAGCCTCATTACCCTTTGCCTTAGTTTTTGTCATGGCCTTGGCCAATAATGCAGCTTGCACTGCAGACTTTTGGGTTTGTTCTTCAATGAGAACCTGGGCAATAACACTGTCTGTTGATAGCTTGTCACTAGTGAACATGAGGATGGTGCAGAGTGTTGAGTAGAAAGGTGGTAAGGAGATTACCATGGCTATGGCAACAAGGGAGTCATCAAGAAATTAACCAAGGATTGTCAAAGTATTTGCCTTTTGTTGCATCAAATTCAACTGCATCTCCATATGGGAGTTGTCTAACAGGTTACTGCAGAATAGTTCTTTGATCAGATAAGCAATTGACTGTTTTCCCTTTTCTTCATAGTGCTTACTCAGCTTTTGCCAGACCATTTGCACTGTTGCAGCATAGAGTACCCCACTGAGGGGTTTGTCCTTTAAGATTAGTGTGATTTGTGCACAGGCCTCCTTGTCCTTCTCAAGCCACTCTAGGTACTTGGTAGGACATGTTACCATGTTTGATTTGCTTTCTTCACCAGTAACAACTCTCCAGAGGCCTCTGATATCTAGGATGGTTTGAATGTGGAATTTCCACATCTGAAAATTTGCACCATTGTTGTTGAGAAATGAAACATCATATAGGCAGCTAGATGCCTATGTGGTATACTTGGAGGTAGTTGATATATTGGTGGATGGGGGTAAGGAGGGGCCTGCAGTTGAAATGAAAGGGGCAGTGCTTGAAGGGCTCATAACCTTTTGAGAGGTGTACTGTAGAGAATATTACACTATATACAAGGAGACCTCAGTTTTATATGAATGAAAAACTGAGGTACAATGTGGCAGTGTCCATAGTCAAAAGAACGACGTGATTATGTAATGAAAATGGTCAGCATATGTCTTGGAAGGAAAGTAGGAATTTCAAGGAATAAATGGCCCAGAGGCATAAAAGTATGAGATAGAAGGAGAGTGAAGAGAAATAAAATAAAATAGAATAAAATTTCAACAAGGTAGTGCTTTGAAGATAGTATACTAAAAACAAGTGGGCCTTAGTTTTGTATGAACAAAGACTATTCATAATCAAATCAAGGACTAAGGATGCAGGGAAAAATAAAATGCAGTATTAATGGTAAAAGTGGAGCTATTATATACTAATATAATGGATAAACAACAGGGAATTGGAGTTGAAAATGGAGAGCTGTGATATATGAATATTATATCATAACCAACACTCTTTCTTAGCTGGAGTTCACTTGCTCTGCCAATTCAAGCAACCCAGCAAGACAATGATATATATTTGCAGGCAATTCTTGTTAAAACTGCAGAGTATTGCAGGATACTTGTAGTCACTAAGTATTCTAATGTAAATAATGGTCTGATGTAGCTATTAGCTTATGTAAGCAGTATAGCATAGGTAATCAACCAATTTCAACAATTCTTTGGTAAAGATATTAGCCATGTTGTCAACTGATGTGATATGTTTCAGAGTAATTTCTTGTCAAGCAATCTTGTCATGAAGCCAGAAATATGAAACACAAATGTGGTAAGTCTGAGTGAACATCTTATCCAAGATCATAAGAATGCAGATGATTGCAGTGTTATTAATGCAAAGAGATATGGAGGTAGCTATTCTGAGGCTGAGTTTAACAAGCAGATGGCAGACCCAAAGGATTTTTTGTTCAATATAAACTGCTCAGTAGTATTTCCACCTCAGCTGTGGACAGGGCAGTGACTATCTACCTTTTGAAAGTTTAGGAGAAAATACTACTGTTAAGCATGAGTATATATCCAGACACTGTTATGGACAGATTTGGATTGGATAAAAATAAGACCTTTCTAACCCTAGACAAGGACAGAAATTGTTGATTTCAGAGTTGAAGTAAATATAGGTACAGCAAGGAAATGAGTTTTATACAGTGATTCAAAAAATTGACCCAATATTTAGCTCTTTTTCAATGTCTATAAAATAACTCCACAACAAGAACAAATAAAGCTAAATTGTAAGTTTATGACTAATAGTAGCTGGTCAGGGCTAAATGAAAATACCAGAACTATACAATTCTGATTCAAATTGATTAAGATATAGATAATTTAAAACAGGGACTTATTGGATCAATTATTTTGCTATGCAACAGAAATGCATAAACAGTCTAATGGCAATGCACACAGCCTATTAGGCAGTGTTTAATAGCCACAGGGTAGTGCATCCAGTGATATATAATTATATCCAATGTCTTCACAACTCTATAATTCAGTATATATGTTATGAACAAACAGTTCAGATGCACAAGAGTCACATGACAAGCATGTGACCATAAGACTCCTATGCCAGATTGAGCCAAACCCTAGGCTGTGATTAGTCTTATTCAGAGTATACCTTGACTAAAGAATTAGCACAGGATTAGCAGTGGATCTTAGATGATAATATCTCCTGATCTAATCTAGATGACATCTGATCTTGGATCTTAGATCTAGATCTAGATTGATGGATCTAATCTGTGGCAGAGATCCAGATGGAATCTCCTTGGCCTCAAGGCTAAGGTGCTGTATTCATATTTGTTAACCCTAAAGTCTTCCCTTTCATTCTATTACTTCTCTTCCATTTAGTCCCTTGATATGCATGGCCTCTTAGTCATACCCTTTACCCTTGCCCTATGCCCAGTTTTCATATTAGTATTTATCCCAGACAGGCTTGGTGGTCTGTGCACCACTCTAGATAGTATAAATAGGCTGCCCATGTAGCTTTTAGCTCCCCAGCTTTGAGCACTTCATTTGTTTAGCCATCTAGGCATTCAATAGACAAGCTAGTGTTTGGACCCAGCTCCTCAGGCTTAGCTACCCTGAGCATCTTCCCTTTCTAAGTCCTGGTTTACCTATAATAACAGGCCTATATTATTCTACCATCCATTCTTTATATCAATACCAACATTGACACTGGCACAACCCCAAGGCTATACTGGGTTAGGGGTTATAGCTCATCTGCACAGTGTGCCAAACTGCCACCATAACAATATATCCCATCTTCTCTGCTTAAAAGGAAAATATTCTTTCTTTGGCTTTTCATGGCTATTCCACTTACTCTATTGCCTAACAAACTGGTCTTGGCAAGTCTACTATTATCAGAACTCTTCATAATATTCTTTCCAATTGCCAAAAGCCCTCTTTTGATTATTTCTTCAAGCTTTTTTCTATAGACCAATGTTCTATTTGCTTATAAATCAGAACTGGCAGGGCTGCTAATGCTGTCTAGGCTACCAACAATATCAACACCATCATTTTACAACCAGTTATCTTTTAAACTATTAGGAATGTTCTCAAGAAATATTTATTCAAGGCTGTGATAAAAAAAAAAGCCCTTGCTTAGTTCAAGGTATAGATAGAGAAGGTTGGCCTTTGCTCTGAAGTACAAAAAGTGGACTGTGAAGGATTGGAAGAGGGTAGTTTGGTCAAATGAGACTAAAATCAACATGTTTGAATTAAATGGAAGGTGGTGAATCTGGAAAGAAAAGAAAGAGGGGTTAATTTAGAGATAAATGCAAGAAATAGTTAAATATGGAGGTGAAACATCATGATATGGGGATATATGGGATAGAATTGAGTAGAGCATCTTGTAGAGGTTGAGGAAAAAATGGATGCTGATTAGTATGTGTTCATTTTGAAGGATTACATGCTGTCTAGCCTGGAAAAAGGTGGAATTCCTAAAGAGAAGGTGATTTTTCAGCAGAACAATAATTCAAAACATACTTCAAAAAAGGCCCAGAAATGGATAGAAGACAATAGCATCTTTCTTCTGGACTGGCCTGTATAGCCTCCAGATATCAGTCCTATTAAACATCAATGGGTTTATTTCAAAAAGAAGCTAGTCAAGTATGAAAAAACACCAGAAGAGATTAAAGAGAGTGGAGAAAGTGTGAAATAATATTCCATTAGAGGTGTGTCAGAATTTGATTGAGAGTATGCCCAGAAGGTTAAAAGCAGTAATCAAAATCAAGGAAGGTCATATAAAGTACTAAAATACATAGTTTATGCATTTCTATTATATAGCAAAATAATTGACCCTGTTATAAAGTAAAACTTTAGTGCTCCAAGTAGTTATGTAACATCATGTGATCATGCACAAGAAACCCCCAATTTGACCTAACCCTAGTCTGTAATTCTCTTTTTATATTTATATTTTCTTTTTCTTATAGTAATTATATGATTAGAATTCTTCCAGGATCTTTCTTGATTTAGCCCAAGACAGTATCTCCATGAATTTTAAGGATCTAGGGTCTGATATGGATCTAGATTGGATTATGGCAGATTTACAGATCAGATCTCATCTGTAACAGAGATCTCCATTCTTATGAATACCTTATCATTAACTCTGCATTTTATAGTTAGCTTTTCTATTATTCTTTCACATTCATGCCTGCTTTTTGCTGAAACTCTTTCATATCTGCCCTATTCTTTTATTCATTCTTATCTATTTAGAGCTTAGGGTACTTTCCTACTAGATAGCACATAAATTTAATTAGTAGTTATTATAAATGACAAGTTCAAAAGCACAAGAGTCACATGCTCATCACATGACTGTGAGACTCCTATGCCAGATTGAGCATAACTCTAGACTATAATTAGTCTTATCAGAGTATATCTTAACTAAAGGATTAGTACAGGATTAGCAGCAGATCTTAGATAATGGTATTTTCCAATCATATCTAGATAACATCTGATCTGTGGCAGAGACTCAGATGGGATCTCCTTGACCTCAAGGCTAAGATGCTGTCTTAATCTCTATTGATCCTGAAGTTTTCCCTTTTATTCCTGGTAGGCTTGGTGATCTGTATGCCACCCTAGATAGTATAAATAGACTGCTAATGTAGCTCTAAGCTCCCCAGCTTTAAGCACTTGTTTATTTAAACATCTAGTTATTTTAATAAGTACTCCAGTATTTCATTCTTTACTTTTTAGACCTAGCTACTCTGAGTATTCCCATCTCTAAGTCCTACACCTCATCTAGGGTTAGGCATTTACCATTTATCCTTTACTCTTATCTTCAAATCTGACTTAAAGTCTGGCACAACCTCAAAAAAGTTCAGGTTAGGATTAGGCATAGAGCCTATGCAAGCCAGTCTGTAATAGTAGTCTTCCTTGACAATATATAAAAGAGTAAAGTAGCTAGGACTGGTCTATTTGTCTTAGCCACTTGAGCTCTAGTCTAGCTTTCACAAGTGTGCACCAAGGGTTTTCCCTTAGCCTTGGCTAGGGTCTTGTCTCTTTACAATCATGATAGACTTGTCCTCTTCCTCATTGCCTAGTTAGGGTCACTAGCATAAAAGCCCACAGTTCCAACAGTAGAAGAAAATCACTCTAAGCTGGGGTCAGGATTAGGATGAGTCCTTCTTCTTTTAGGTTTTCCTTGTCAACAGAAGAATGCATAAGTTGCACTTCAGACCCAATAAGTCCCTGTTTTAGATTATTCATATCTTAATCAATTATGATCAGATTTATATAATTCAGATATTGTTATATAGCCCTGATTGATTACTATTAGTCATTAACTTACACTTTAGCTTTATTTGTTCTTGTTGTGGAGTCATTCTATAAACATTGAAAAAGTGCTGAATATTGGGTCAATTTTTTGAGTCACTATATATAGTATAGGAAGAACAAATTACTAAAGAGGAACAAAAGTAAGCTTAAAGGTTAACAAGAGCAGACAAGAAGTATTGGACAAAGTGAAACTGCAATAAAGATGTTAAAGTAACTGATATGTCAAAAAATAGTAAAATACTGTGAAGTTGCTTCAAAGGAACTGGGTATTAATTATGGTATAACCTCCATATAATATAGCTTTTTATTTCACTGTGACAGCCACAATCTTTTATTGTCTACCCAACATATTAGCATATGACAGTTCTGTTCTACTTTAATATGTTAACTGCCTTCTGCAGTATCCTCAGTCATTTCTCCATCCTGACTAAGGTATGCAAGAGCTCATCCTATGTTACAGTATTGCTCACTGACAAGTACCTAGTCCTCATTTCCATTAGGTACTAATTCAGTTGTTTCTCCATCCTGACTGAGTCCTCATTTCCATTACTGGGTTGTGCTAGTATGAATAAAAGGTAAGAAAAACAACAAATAGTAGTGAAAAAGCAAGAGTAGCCTGGAATTTGACCAGAGAAACAGAGTTGAACTTGATGAGTCTTGAAATATAACAAATACCATAAAAAGGGTTTTCATTACTTTTCAATTGAAAAAGGTATTTGAACATTATTAGTGTTGAAATTCACTCTATTTATCCCTCCTTTTCTTTTTTCCTTTGCTCTCTTATTCCTTCGGAACACTTGTGTTTCCCTTTCGAGGCATCCACTCCTCACCTAATCGCGTCAATCATTTGAGCACGGACATTGCCACAGCACACCTCAGTCTTTCGTTCATACGATACACCATAATGGACATGGCAACAGCCTTATGGACCATCGCTTGGAACCCCGACGTGAAATCCACCTCCGATCCGATGCTCCCAACTGAGGTAGCTCAACGTCAACTTTGACTTGGTCAACTCGGTATGATGGACTTGGAAAAGGAACACGATGGAATCTGACGGGCTGAAGGCAGATCAGTCAGATCTAATGGAACTAAGGACTAGATACATGTCAATGAGCAGTACTGTAACATATAGTGAATTCATATATACCTCAGTCGGGACGGAGAAACGACTGAGGATGCTGTGGAAAATAGTGAATGATATTAAAGTAAAGCGGAACTGTCATACATTCATATGTTGTGTAAGCAACAAAGGGTTGACACTGTCATAGTGAAACGGAGAGCTGTGACGCATGAAGATCATACCATGATCAACAAGATCGGTACCAGCCCAAAACGCCATGAACTACCACACTTTCCACATGAGCTGAAATCGTGTCGTCTTTGCTTCTTAACTGTGTCCACGAGATTGACATCAATCATGGCCATCGTCTGTTGCTCGGATCGTTGCCGCATTCACAACCAGTGGCACGATAAGGTTCGTGACCATCATACCTCAGCGCACTTGCCTGTACGATCATATGGCGTCCTCCCGCTAGGAAGTCCCTTGACCTCATTCAAATCCTGATCCCCACCGATACACCAAGTTCGAGATAGCAGCACACTGTTCAATAGTCCTGCGTACCTTCTTGCCCGCTATGATGCGGTGACGGCCTCTCAGCTCAGATGTCCTTTTTATCTCTCCACAATTTAGCGATGGGTTGAGTTTCTGTTCTGAATGTAGAGACGTGTTGTACTGCCAGTCACATACAGCCCACCGCCTGACTGCAAGACAGCGATTTGCTCCAAACAATTACATATCGCAGCCTAGAGTATGACTCTGAGGACAGCTGACTTCTCACCGAGTGTCTCGAAATATACGGCTTGGTGCAAATAGCAATGCCGCCATGACTAGTCCCTTGTCACTCATCAGAGTTCGGTGCTGCCATAAGTTTTCTGCCTCCAAACTAATCACTCCTCCATCGTTCCGTTTTCACTAAACTACAAGATACTGAATTTCCCCCTCATGAGTCGCGAATGATCTCATACCCACATTCCTTACGCAGCACTAACGTTTGAAATTGTCGTCAAATCTTAGTACCCAGGCTAAACAACCCCCTAACTAGACACCTATTTGTACCACGTATAGGCAGCCAACTAGATCGAGCGAAAAGTAAGTACCAAAAGTAAGTATAACGACGAAGACAAGTAGAATCGAAAACGGGCACTTTGATTTGGATGAGAAATTAATTGCTGGTAGCCACTAGAGGAGGAAGGTCTTGTCTCCATTCCACACGACCTGCACATCTCCTCCAAGTAACTCCCGAATGCGGCGCGTTACGGCATCTTTAAAATCCCTCACCAAGACCTGCATGTACGCATTATTGTATCCCTGCTTCTGCAGTTCCCTCAATATCTGTTCCTCAGTGACCTCGATCTCCCGAGCCAATTTTCTCAGGTTCTCCACGGGCCCCCACCCTGTGTTGACGTTCATGTGGATACTTTCCCCAGCTGTAAGTATCGATGGACCACTGCCGTTGATCGTATTTTGTCCTGAAGCAGAGCGCGCTGTGATGTGGAATTTCGTTACTGCAATATTGATGCTGTTGTTCTGCAGAAAATTGGGTTTGACATCACTACAGTTGAGGTGAACGGACAACATGTTCCCTCCTGGAACAGGCTGCAACATGATAGGGAGGGTTTCGGAGGGCATGTGGACGTCCTGCGAAATCATGTTGTGGCCGAGTTTTCCACTTGATCCCGGGCCAAACTTGAAATCGTTTACGCGCAGGTTGACGAAGACATATTCTTTTAAAAAAGCCCTGGAGTCTTTTTCAGCGAGTCGGAGAGCAGAATTGTCAGGGAATCCCGTCATGGGTTCGGATGATTTTTCCATAGTTCAGGGTATGATGGAAATCAGGGGAAAAGGTAGAAAGTGGGTGACTTGGTCGATGTCGTTGGGAGGACGAGTCGATGGGCTGAAATCCTGAAAGTTATGCTGGCAGCTGGCAGCTTTTAAAGCTCGCAGTAGGGCCCAGGTCAGCCGAAAGACCCGGTCATGCAGTGTTCTAGATTCGCCGCTCCTCTACATGCGTACCTCGAATCGCGCCCACCAATCCCACAGGTACGAGCTGTGAGAGGGCGGTGAATGTGGGACACGGTAATGTACCTGCTCAGTCACCATATACGTGGCTTGTTTGCCAACGAATTCACCACATTCCACGTATGCGCTTGGGCATTTGAACATTTGGTCGCGTTAGGCCCACAGGTACGACAGACACAAGGGCGACCAACATAAATAAAACAGATTTTCAGTCGATGTACGGACGGATTGGTCACCAGAAGAACTCACCACACTCCAGTTTGGTATGCCCGACCATGTACCTGGGCATGAGTCACCCCTCTGTGGCTCATGATGGTACCTAGGGTGTCATGAGTTAGTCTAGTGATCAAGGCACTAGCGAAGACGTTACCAGGCGTGACAGGTGGCCTTTGTCGAGGTCACATATAAACAACCGACCATACACCGGGTTCCACCCTAAGTCCATCGTCATATCGAGTGTAGTGTCCGTGGTGAGCAGTCACAACGGGAGAGTCGCTGTACGGTATGAGTGGTGAGTAGTATGTATTACAGTAAGTCATGCATTGTCCCATGACTCCCCGAGAGGTACGATATCACACGAGGCAGAAAGAACCTTCCCACAGAGTCGATGAATCTGAAGAGAAAGACTGGGTACGACGGAGAATCGCCACAGCCGACATACATATTCCGATGTATAGTTGTCGCAGGACAGGGCAGTTAGGCTGACAAGGCGACTGAGTTTGACCGTGATCTGCCATGTGCTCCATTCTGCGCCAGACAGTCTACTCCCACGACGCTGAAGCAAACCTCACCATCTAGATCCAAACGGACGTTCTACCCAGGTTGTATATCTGAATACGAAACGTCTGGTGTATCACTCATCTGCACTCACCAGCATCTACACGTACTTCAACACACGAGCTTGCAGCTGTCCTGACGACAAATATGATATACTTAAATGACGGTATCAGGTCTAACAAAGGAAAACAAAAGTGCGTGTACGTAGTTGGCTCAAGTCTGTTACATATGCAATGGCGGGTGCTCTGCACACACCCTATTAGACAAACAGGCACATACCATGTGCCTACACGATTTCGACATCGGCAACCCAGTCCCCGCCGTTCGAACCACGAAGTCTAACTAGATGAAGCTGCGTGACCTGCACGCCCAACGAATCAGATCTTGCATTTTGGCCTTGATGGAGCGCGATATTGAAGAAACCGACTTCGCTCGGTAACATTCCTTCTGTCGTCACATCCTATTAATGACAAAGAAATGGAGGGAAGGGAAAGGCCACATTGAAGTTGGTTGCGTTGTCAAATGCATGGAAGTGAAGAAAGCGCACCATGAAGAACACAGCATAAATTACTGCGATTTTCCGTCCGAGGTCAATTCGTGTCAGTGGTCCACCGTTGCTTCCGCCAGTGCCAATCGTGAATCGTTGTGGCTGATATCCGGGCCACTGGGAGAAATCAGTCAGCACCGATGTCAACACTGATCTCTGTCCATATGTAGATGTCGCCTTTCACTTACCGCGATAACAAACCGAAGATCCTTCCTCCCGAACTTGATGGTCTCGGTTGCACCCTTCAACGCACTCCTTTTCCATTCATAAAGGTCTATAAGAGAAACACCTATTCCCACAATGACACATTGCTTCAGTTGTCAGTGTTGACGCTTGGAAACCCTTACCCGCCGAAGGAGAGTTGGAACCTAAGCTTCTAAATTCGACGACAGCCTCTAGTCCGTCAAGTGCCACACCATGCACTGGTACCGGCTCCGCCCTGAGACCATTGGGACGTGGCCATTTACCAACCAAGCCCGACGAACCGATTGGCGCGGCAGCGTTCTTCGGGTGATGGAGGTGAACCTCTGTCTGTTTCAGGAGTACGCCACTGACGTCCGTCTCATTGAACCTGTTGCGTCTATTTCTGTAGAGTTTATCTAGTAGCTCGCCCGGGTTCACCGCCATACAGGGGGGTATCGGGTTCCTGTAGCTCATATTCAAAGGAAGCGAGGCATGGAGTTGTGAGGGTTGAACGGTGGAAGGTGGCTCCCAGAAACCAGAAAAGTCTACAGACATGAGGGAGAACGAGAACGACCTAGAGCGAGTGACTAGAGATGTCTCGTCGAACTTGTCAGTTCATGTCGAAGATCGAGTCTCTTATGCATCGAGCGCGCTGTCAAAGCACCGTCCACGTCCACGTCCACGAAAGAGTTGGTCAATAACCGAATGTGGACGAGAGAAGTCCATTGTGTAGTGTGAACCGGAAAACGGCCTCGTGGTTCTGAGAGGACTGTGGTGGCTGTAATGGTCCAAGCACCAAATTAGCAAAAACGACTCGTCACCAGAAACGCCACACCAGTTGTCATCCGCATCACGCTCTCCTACGAACGCATGTTTACACAGTCAAAGGTAGTGTGACCCAAACAAGCCAATGAAAATGGCTATATTGTCCTCAGCGCAGGTTGTTAGGCCAATTACGACAATCACAAGAACCATGTTGGTGTAAGAATATGAGAATATCGCAAACCAAGTACATACCAATGTCCTCGTAGTGCATGATGGGAAGAAACAAGTCCAGTGACGTTTGATGGAGACTCACAAATCTCTCATGACATTGAAACAGCTCTTATTTCGGCCATCCACTCCCCACGACTCGTATTTCTCACTGTGATGAGGTACAGCTGGTGAAACTTGATCCCAGGGGATGACGACCCTGATGGAGAAATCGCGTAGGGCCCAAGTTGTGCGGGGGAAATGGATCGTGACGTTATTTGCTATAACTCAGGAGAACCAGTGTGAGACGGAGCGCGCTTCGAGCATAAAAATGAGGTAGGTGACGTACGTAGAAAAATTCAGCAAACGCAAGGGAAACCTCGTAACCCAATTCAGCACGGGTCATCGGCTTACCGTTCGTGCCGAAAGCGGATATCACCTTTGCAAATGGAGGACAATGGGGCCACTATAGATAATAGGAGGTAGGGGATAAGATGGCGAAATTTTTCCATCAGAAGAGAGGACGTACGAGTATATTGAATCGCAGATCAGCAAGGCCCAATCCGTCAAGTACGCGCTGGTAGGGGTCGTGGAGGCCGGACACATTGCCATGCAGGAGGTCCAACATCGATATCCCTGAGCCAAGTCCCTCGAGTGCACGAGGCCAGGTCAACATACCATAACATACCTTCTACCTGAACACCGATAACCCAGTCGGAACACCGGAAGTCAACGACGAGACCAGTGCCACTCAACTGGTTGTCCACAGCGAGCAGCGGAATCTGTACCACGCCATCCAACTGTGGTCTAGCGGGCAGAGGATACGTGAGTACCGAAACATGCGAGGAACATCCACATGGTGCTTCATTCCGGGCCGGATGTGCGGAACTCGACTGGGCTTGAGAAAATCCGGACAAAGAGCGCATGTTCCCAAATATCTCGTCCAGCGGTCGATGGTCTGTACATGTAATCTTGTCGCTGGATGATGGAATGTATCGATCGGACAAGTCCATAGACCCATCCATGTGATGAGACTTCGTGACACCGGTGGGATCAGAATGAATGACACCTCGGAGGCCGACAGGGGCGCTGGTTGGTTGAGCACGTAAACCATGGTCAACCGTGGAGTTTAGTGGGGGACAGGCCTGAGCTATCCTACTAGGACCTAAGCACATATACCCATTCCCTGTGTCGACCTGCTCCTGCATTGGTTGAGTATTCAGTGCCGGCGCGTTATACGGAGATCCTTGTGGTTGTTGAGGAACACGAAATCGTGCAGGGTTGGATGTTCCGGGATATTGATAATTCAAGTGCGCGAAGTGATCCATAATGACGGACGGGCAATCACGACGCAGCAAGAGCTGGTGAGAAGGTGTGTAAAGTATACCTTGATGATACCGTCATTCCAGAGAAACCGATCGCAAACATATACATACCCTCTCGTCAGGCCAGCCTTCCGTAGCTCGACAGGACACAATAGCTGCCCTCCTTGGTTGACTGGTGACACAGGGCACACTTGCCAACAGATCAATGAACACGGCGCGGGAGAATCGAAGGGAGAGGGAAATGCAATCGGGCTCGGATGGTTCAACTACGGCCACGAGGCTGGAGTCACTGGATGGCCTGAGAGAGGTAGACGCACGCAAAAGCAGAGAAAGAAGTTAATGGCGCGGTGACTGTTATGCTGGCGAGTGGGTAAAGTAGGAGAAGTAGGCCGGAGTGAGCACTTTCGCTCCTGGCTTGTTAGCACATTGCTGGAATGGTTCGGGTAAGTGGAACTAAGCCGGCGAGACATCCTTGGCGAATCGTTACCGTCGATCGCACGCCAAACACCCACCAAGACGTTTAGTAACGGAATCGGAACGTCAGGATCCCCTAATTACAAGATACGCTGTGGAAACGGCGTTGATGGTGCGTCCATTTAAAGTAAACACGGACCGCCCTTCACGCGGAGCGTTAAGCATGCGAATCTATAGTCAGTGTGTCGTGGGTTAAAAGCATGATGAACCTTTTTTTTTTTCAACGTAAAGAATGGTGTGAGTCTGAGTGTCTGAATGATAATCGGCAGCAAGTTCAAGTTGACCCCGTGCGACATCTCCTTTCCAACTACTGTAGCTCGGAACCTGGGAGCACCGTAGCGCCACCTTAGACTAGCCCAGGCTCGGAATGAAACACAAGATAAACGTCCTTCTATTATGGTTAGTGGCTGGCTACGTGGTGGGTGCCATGGTCCTTCCGTCGGGTGGTTGGCAATCACCCATATCGAATTTGAACACGAAGCCTGCCATGCTGTGAGGCATCTCAGCGAACCCAGCTGTCTCATCAGGTCACCATCAAGGTCGGGCATTTGATTCGTTAGACTAGGTTGGTTTATCCCGGCGAGAAGACATGAATAGATGGATAACCGTCCACGTCGGATTATCCTTGTGAACCCTCGAGCGTTCAAACTTGCACCTCTCTCGCGTGCTTCTCGGGCTAACTTGCGACGAGGTCTCCAAGGATCCGTTCTCTCCCTTTTTGTTAACGAAACGACCCGCGAAGTCGGTCTCCACGAGGACAGCCTTCCATCAGGTAGAAGCTGAATGTCCTCAAAGGCCATGTACGGTGTACGTTTTTGTCAGCGTGCAGCCCTAGAAGTACCGTACTGGCCATCCCTTTCTTGACCATGCGCCTCAAGTCTGTAAAACTTAGACCACGCTCTCCTCAACAACTTTTACTTCTCTCATGTGCGTCCTCGGACCCATCTCTTCCACTCAGGTGCTCGAAGCACTTGACCGCCCTCGGCATCCTCGATTTCTTCACACACTTACGAGGTAGCGTGAAGGAGATTGTCGTCTACGCTAAATTGAGGGGCGGGATGTCAGAGCCAAAACAATCTCCAAACCGGGCGCGTTCAATTAGATCCAGGGTGCAAGGAGCTGGGGCTCTTGTTGCCGGGCTTGCGCCGGAGAGTTTGACGGACAGTTGCATTCTAACGTCGGGGGGTACACTAGGGTGCGCATACATTTCGGTGCCCCAGACTCTTCGTCTGATTGACCTTGGTTCGGCCCCGTTTTAGCGTCGTGACAGACTCGATGAGGACAGGTCCATGTACATGGGCCCGTCAGTCGCTACGCCTCAGCCCTCGTCCACTTCACGGGAAGAATGCTGCACGAGCACGTGCCTAATGCGATATAGCGAAGCTCTCTTGCAGGATGCTACGTGGTTCTGGCCGTACATACTGCTCGTCCCATCTGGGATGAACGCAGCCGCGTCCGCTGTCAAGATGCCCATCCAAGTACGCCTCGAGATCCCCTCTTCGTTTACCTGCACTGTCCTACGTTCGGTAAACCAGGTGTTCCAGTCACCGCTCACATCACCTCTTGTCGACCGATGGCATGTGGGTCACTGTCGGTGACCCTTGATGCCCCTACCAGCGCCAGGTATGATACCCAAGCTTACCTCGAGTTGTGTACGGTGCTGCGAGTCTCGGTCTTGCATGGATGACGTGCTGATGCAAGTCCGCATAGGTACCCAAACCGCTAGACGAATGTCAGGACCAAACGTCTGCACGCCCCACTTTTCAAGGCTCCCAAGTACTCGACGCACTGTCACCTCGTCTTATTCGAACCCTCTACAAAGCCGTCAACGACGTGCCTTTGGGGTGCGTGACATGCAATCCTCTCACGTGAAAACAGTTCGTTCTCTTGTCAAAACGTACATATGCGCCGCTTTTGGCGCCGGGTGTGGATTGAATAGCGAATACACGGGCCGCGCCGTGAACCCTCGGAATTGAAGACGACGGCGACATGGCGAGTGAAAGCGAGACAAGGACGTAAAAATTTGAGGGGTAGTGCGGAACGCCGTAGGCTGTGGCATCGTTCCCAGGACATACGTTCGTCTGACCATATTGTCGTAAAAAAAAAAAAACGACCGAGACGAGCTGTGGTTCATGCTGACGAGTGCACACGGACCTACCTGGGATCCCGACGGACAAAACGATGAATCTAAGCAAGTTTCATTGCCGAAGCCGAAAACGCGAGATTATTTATCCGGATACCTCCCCGCGTTGCAAACGGTGACGTGACGGGCAAAGAAAAAAAAAGGTATGAGGAAGTGGAGGGCCCTCGACTCACACCGAATGATGCACCGGATGACACGGCCGTCGTGAAAGCGCCAGATGGTGCTCTGACCTGGGGAGATCATTTACACAGCTCAGTCCAACACATTTGATGGGTTCGACCCCACGCCTCTTTCGCGAAGCGGACTCTCCCTGGAAAAATGTTTGAAGTATTTTCGAAATCAAAGGTCGGCGTGCAAACGCAGCGTCTCAAAGAACTGTTGGATGAGCTCAAAGCCTAGTGTTGACTGTTTTCTTCTTATAACTGATGGAAAGGAATAGTCCGGTATCGTCGCCGGTTAGTTCTTCACTTGACTGAGGGTGCGGTGGTGAGTGGAAGTTAGGGGAGGCCAGCAAGATCCAGCTAGCTCTATGACACCTCCTGGCCTAGCCAGCAACGCAAGAGAAGCCGACACTGGCTGGGAGACACCGCCAGACGCGCGATCGATTCACAAGCTCACCCTGACCGTACTCTGGGGGAAAAAGTCAGCTCGGGAAATCGACTTCTTTTCTTCTTCTCCTCCTTTTTCTCAGACCCGTCACAAAAGTGGGCCCCGGGATTGCTTCGTTGTGCGAGAAGCACATATATATCGATGCATCAAAGGGGGAAAAAAAAATTACTTGAGACCGAATCCTAAATTCTGATATGGGGCGATAAGCTTCGGCTACAGTGGGATCATGCGATCCTGCAGGTGCGGCCGATTAGTGAGAACACAAAAACATTTTTTTTTCTCCCAGAGTCGATTGAGATCAATGGGTGGTGAGAAGTCGTGAAGTGGTGATCGACATCCCTGGCTGTAATTATCTATGCATGGGCGGCAAACACGTCATTCAAAGAACACCGTGTTCAGCAATGCTTATAGAACAGAGGATCCCTCTTATGCACCCATCCTCTGTCTCGGTTGTGCTGTGTGAACCGAGTGAGTGTCAATCGGCAAGGACAATAACAATATTACACCGAGGTGTCGGTACCGAGCGGAGATGAAAATTGCAAGGCGGTTAGAAGGACGTCAAGTCGTCGGTGGTGCCCAGGTGGGGTAAGATCCAGTGGTGTTTCTCCGCCGGTCAGTCTCCGAGCGGGCACCAGCGGTCCTAGGGGTTGCCATGAAACGGCTTGCGAGGACCCAAGCGGGTAGTACATTGGAACGTGTAAGGCTCGCCGGAACCTATGTGAAGTGTCTTGCTACACCCGCGGATTCTTGTGATCCCCGTTTGTTCTGTCGGCAAACACCACATCTACTTGCGGAGCATGGCCTGTTGCCTCACGAAGGGCTCGCTCAAGCGCTGCCTTTTTTTTTTGGGAGACTCTCGAGCGACAATGCCCTTCTTCACGGTCCGTCGCATTCGAGTGCCCTCCCACCCTCATCAGTACGGGATGCGAGCAAAGTCGAGTAGAACGAACTCGCAAAGATCCCCCCCTTGGATATCGCATCTCTGACCTTTCATCCTCAACACCATCACTCGTCGATTTCTGCATTGCTCGTATGGTCTTCATAGCCCCCTTCCTTACGGCGTCAACTGGTAAACGCCCCAAGCCATCCCGAGCAGATGTAGTGGGCAAGTATGATACAAGTAGTGAGTCATAAACATCCTCGTTTGAGGCTGGGGGATGGGAATGGCAGGATTAGAGTGAGCATGTCGAGTTGGTGTGGTACAAACTTGTCCTCGTCTGCGTACTAAGCAATACCATCGTTAACGTATCAGTCGGGGAAACGGGTCTCGAGTAGGAGGGCCCGGTTGCGTATTAGAAAGACGATCGTAGGGGGGAAACCTGGTACGCAAGGCAACGACACAGGGGGGTCCATTGGGAATAGAAGCTTTATTTGGGCATCGCATTCTCACCTTGACCCACGAAGATGAGATCAGGGTACGAAGGCACCTACACCCGTACTGAACGACGGATTGAGGGACCGAAGGACACCTTCGGACGTATGACAAACCAAGACGACGGAACTCTGGGGAGAAAGACAAACGCACGGTAATCAGACACATGACGATTTCCCCGGAAGACTTGCGAACAAGGGAACTGAAGACCCCACCGTACTGAGAACCGACGTCGTTACCATCTGGGCAACCCTGGGGGCGGATACGATGACGATGAGAGACTTTGCTGATACAGCGCCTCGGAATCACGTGTACTCACAGGTCTTATGATCGTCGGCTAGCAAGCCGTGAGTATTCGTTCGTGGCATATACTGGGAACTCGAATATTCTTTGCAGGGAAATACGAGACACTGAGACAATGGGGTCGTCTGCGATGGCCTTTCTCTCATGGACCTTGTTCGTCGGTCTCAGAGCCTTTTGTCAACGAGATAACGAGCGTCAAGGTCAGACGAGCTTGTCCCGAGAACCGTCCAGAGCTGGTACAGCTCTTGATGCAAAGCTGACGATCCCAATACACGCTCAACAGCTGGGTGTGAAAGGAACGGGTTGCCGGTGTTGACAATCTGAGCTCGGGGTTATCCTTTCCAAGGATGAGGGCCGGGGTAGTTGAATTCCTTCTTCCGGGGTCAACTTTATCGTACGAGCCAGCTAACACAGGATCTGTCGGACAAGGGCTGATGGCCTCTGTCGTGTTCTTCATTCACAGGACTCGTGGGTCAAACACTATCGCAGATGGGCCATTGGACATGGGAAATGACCGCACGGTGCGTTGACTGCGAGTGTGGGAGTGGAAAACAAGACCGTGGTAGACAGACGTCCTTATCAGGTCTGATCGCGGTCCGATGACATCCAGAGTCACCTAGGACACACTTGGTCTGATCCACTCCAACGACCTAGCGTGATTTGATCTTCATGTCTGCCTCCACCCCCGTCGACGTCACCCTTACAACTGCGCGCTACGGTAAAGACAAGGTCCGCATCCTCCGCGTCAAACGCGAGAGCGATGGTGTACACTATGTCGTGGAGTATAATGTGACCTTGCTCGTCGAGGGCGACATCGATGCGTCGTGAGCAGTCGTTGAGCTCGATGATGGGCAGGCGATGTCGCAAGGTGCTGAGCTTTATGTGTTCCAGGTACATCAATGCGGACAACTCGGTCATCGTAGCCACCGATTCCAGTGCGTCGTCGTCTGCCACTCCTGATTCCTCTGTTGATCCGTGCATCGCCGATCGTCGACAGTGAAGAATATCACGTACTGTATGTCCCTCCCTTCTCGTCATCGTTCCATCACCTATCCAGCGACACACGCTAGACCTGGCCAAAGTTTCGGATTACGTTCTCGTTCCTGAGCACTTTGGGCTCCACCTGGGCACACACGTTCTCTCCAAATACGGGCATCTCCATAAAGCCGTTATCACCATCGAACAGCTGCGTTGGTCACGTATCACCGTGAGTGGAGCGAGTAAACCGCATGAACATGCGTTCCATCGTGATGGAGATGACAAGCGGGTAGTCCAGGTGACGGTGAGTCTCCATTTGGGCCAACGTTGCGGGTGGTCAGGTCGGGGCGATGAAACGAGGCCCCACCTGACTAGAATCCGAGTGGAGCCGGCAGTGTATGGCCGGCGGTTTCGACTCCACTTGGACCCCAGATCTAGTCCGTGGAGCGAGGCAGAGTCGGTCCCTTTGGTATATAACTCGACCCAAGTTGTCGGAGCCATCCAGTTTCCCTTTTTACGCCCCTACTCCGAGTTATGTACTGACGCCCAAATGTGTAGCTTGAAAGGGCGGATGGCAAGACGTTTGTGGGCAAGGTGACGGCGGGCATCACTGACTTGTTGGGTACGTTGAGGAATCTGATCGTAGTTTCCGATGCTTACTTTTACTTTGTGCAGTGCTCAAGTCGACTGGATCGGCGTTCGAAGGGTTCATTCGCGATGAGTATACGACGCTGGCCGAAGTGTCGGAACGCATCATGAGTACCTCTGTCGATCTCGAATACCGCTTTACGCCTGTCTCGATCCCCATTCCGACAGACGCCCAATTGCTCGACTTTGGTGTTCCCAAGAACATGGGCGACGCGAGGGGGTCAGTGTGGGACGCGCCTGGCGTTGCTGAACGTGCGAGGACGAGTACGCTCGATATCTTCGCGACGGACGAGAGCGCGAGTGTGCAGGTACGTAGGTATGTTGTGAGGACGGGTCGGACGCTGTCATGGCGATACAGGCGACGCTGTTCAGGATGGGGCAGCGCGTGGTGGCAGAGAACGCGGGCGTCGAGGAGGCGACGTACAGACTGCCCAACAAGCACTACATCCCGGTGTCGATGGCGTACATTGGCGTGGACAATTTGACGCCGTGAGTGATATTTGTGCATGTTTTTCACTTCTTCCCACGGGTGTTGATGACGTGAGGGGGGATCGGACGGGATGGGGGGGGCAGTGCAGTTGATTACGTTGGCAAGTCCGATTGGTCCCCCCTGTCCTGTGCGGCGGTGAAGATCGATGACGCCGGTGGCATGATCGAACCCCATTACGTCAGTCATCTTCCCTCATTGGGCTTGGCTATGGACCACACACATGGACGTTCCCGGCAGCGTGGGACCGTCCACCGTAACGGCGAGCCTCTCCGCAACAAGACTGCCACCGCCGCGGTCGCGCTGTCCTCGCTTCTATTGTTTCTCCTCGCCAGTCGGTGTGGCCATGTCATGGCCAAAAATGGCGTGTGCTGGCGCTCCTGACACGCGATGGTAGCACGTGGTCCTGCATGCGACGCTAACGCCTTGCCACAGTGCGACAGCAGAGGTCTTCATGCCCGTGGCGGCGCCGAGGTGAGTGGTCCTGCACATGACGCAGTGTGGCAGGTTGCGAGACAGTCTGACGTCAACATGTGTGTTTGCAGCGGATTGATCTCCGCTACGATCTCGCGTAAACAAGCGTAACCAGAATGCGTCATCCATTCATTGTCTTGACGACCTCGGTAATTGTCTCTTGTCCTTTGTCTCTGCGGGTCTCTGCGTGCTCTTGTGGTCTCGGTAGTCGTCGAGTAGTCGTTGAGCGGTCTCTGGGTGGTTATCGGATGGTCTCTGGGCGGGGTGATCACCAGGTGGACGTCGGGTGGTCGTTCGGAAGGGGACTCGGGCGAGCGTGTAACCTATGACATCATCGCGGCACGGGCCGATATCTGAGATCTGGGGTTGGATGGAGTGACAGCGTAAATATATACAAGTTGTGTCATCCACCAGCTGCGAGCGACGAGCGACTCTGACCGTCCGCTGACCACCGCCCGCAACGACGACGACGACGACGACGACGACTTGACCGCTCACAACATGGGCGGCGACCACAAATGTCCTGTCTGCCAGGCGACCTTTACCCGTCCCCAGCACGTAGCACGGCACATGCGATCACGTATGTCCATCTCCCGCTCCACCCACCCTCTCCACTCACTCCCTGCCGCAAATCAGACACGGGCGATCGTCCATACAAGTGTCAATATTGTGGAGATCAATTTGCAAGAAGGTAAGCCACGCCACTCGGCCCCGCTCAGCCTTTCACCCCTGCCCTAGCGACCTTCTCGCCCGCCACATCAACAAATGCCACGCCAACGAAAAACCTCCCAGCACCACTCCCAGCGGTCGCAGAAAGGGCTCTGCTGCCACCTCCCGCGCAACCACCTCCAAGCAAGCATGCGACCAGTGTGTCCAGTCCAGCCTCCCATGCGATGGTTCCAACCCCTGCTGTACGTGCCCCTCATCCTCCTCCGCAATCACGCAGTTCATCGTCCATTTCGTTTCCTTCTCTCTTCTGCCCGTCTTGCAGCAAAGTGCCTTTCCCGCAAGTGTCGCTGCACGTACATCAAATTCCATCGGCAAACCGCTCCAAGCGGTCCCGGTCATCACCCTCCTCGGTCCCCTTCCTCCTCATCCTCCTCGCTTAGCAGTAGCGTTGGACCATCCCGGGTGTCGTCTCACCCCGAAGATTTCGTCCTCGCGCCCCCACCATCCTCCGCGCCACCCGCAGGCTCCCTCTTCTCTGGTCCGGACCAGATCTTCAATACCCCGTTTACTTTTAACCCCGGCGCCCCTGCTTACCCTACAAACTGGACGACTGCAGACATGCCTCAGATCCCCTTTTCTATGGTGGCTGATACAGACATGGCCGCAAAATTCCATGCACAGGCCGAACTCCTTCGACGTGTAGATCCTGCCATCCTTCCCAATAGCTCTCCAACGATGCTTCCGAGTGTGTATGCCACCCAGCAACAGCCATCACCGTCGAGTAACTGGCACCCTACCTGGAGCGAATCCGGTACTTACCCTCCCTTGGATGGCCCTAAGCCCCTTGACGGCCCAGCAAGGACACACCCGCTCGTCCTCTCGGAACCCCCTTCGCTTGTACACGAGTTCTATGGGCATGCTCTCATTGGTTCTGCCTACCGGCCCAGGAGGATGTCTTTAGAACTGAGCGATAGCAGTAGTGCGACCTCGCAATCCGTCCCCTCCAGCGCTGCCTCTTCGAACGCGCATCTCCCCCTACCAGGTGAGATGTACGATGTTCGCTCGGAAGAGATGCACGATGCCCATGTCCTGCAACACCACCGTCGCAGCTCGATACCCTCTCAACCGCAGTCTTTCCTTGATACGTCTGAGCCACCTCAGCTCCCCCTGCTGCAGCCAACACAGCGTGTTGGCGAAGGCGGTTTCTCCTCTGCCTTTGGTCTCATGTCCATCGACGACCCCAATGTGCTTGCTGGTCTTTCTTCCGATGGGATTCCGTTCTTCTCCAACCTCGGTATGGGTGCACTGCCTCAGTCGCCCAATTTGACGCCCATGCCGATGCGCATACCACACACTCATCCGCACCAAGCTCGTGACCGTGAGATGTCGGCCAGTGCACTACCCACGCCAAAATATGCCAAGGATACGTCAGATGGTCGGGAGCTCAAAACACATGTCCGCTCACCTTTGAGCGTGCCTGACTTGTCGGTTTTGCAACCGCCCTCGCTTGCACAAATACCACAGTCACCGTCGAGTCAACGTCGGCGTATGAGGGTATCGTCGTTACCAAGCGTGACACCAACTGTAGAAAACGGCCACCTGATGATGGTGAACGGGCATGGTGATGTGGGCGCGGTGCGCACGACCGCGCACGGGAGCCCAGAGGATTTAAGGAGATATGAAGCAGCTGTGAATGCGCGGAACGCGCCGCTCAAGTTGAATCTCGTGCCGAAACGAAGGGGGACGCGGCCGAGTCTGAACGGAAGTCCATCGGTAGAGGGAGCGGGGGATGCTGGCGCCTCTTTGCCTATGGGTGCAGGTGCGGATGTGGGTCAGGTGGATCATCCAGCGTTGAGTCGACCGTCGAGCTCCAGCTCGGGTTCGACGTCATCGTTGGCGCAGGTGTTCACGCTGCCCACTTCGCAGCAGCAACAACAGCATGCTCACCAACATCCAAGTCACCTACCACACGCGTATGTGCCGGTGTCAAGCGGGTGTGTGGTGAAGCCCCCACCGATGCAGGGGGCCTCGATTTCATTACCGATCCCGCCATCGGTGCCCATGTCTGTACTGCATTCGGGTTCGCACGCACATTCGTTTGATCACGGACACCCTCATTCGCATTCACACTCACATTCGAATTCGACCACGTTTGGTTCGTCGACCTCGCTTACGGGTGAGCCTGGTTCGCGAGCGTCGAGTGTGACGAGCGATGGGACGGGGACTGGTGGAAGTGGGAGCGACGGCGAGGTGTCCCGCCCTTCGTTCAAGCGGTATCCGTCGCAGACGCTGGGACCTGCGAGTTGGAAGCGGGCGATCGTTGAGAGAGGGAGTGGGGGGGAATTGAAGGGAATCAGGATGGATGGTAGGGAGAAAGACAAGAGCAGTGGTGGCGGGGGGGAAGGGGAAATGATGGAAGGTTTTGAGCGTGCTAGTGGTTCGCCGGGGTCGAGACCGACTGCCGGACTCCCAGAAAGGGCGAAACGGGGCTAGACTTATCGGACGGGGCAGCCGCCGTCCTAGCGACGCGGCGTGTGTGCTACTCCAACTTGGGGGAGGAGGGGGCCATCTTTGTCACGACTGACCGCAGGATCGTGTCTGGAAAACATTTTTTAAAACTTTGGTAGTCTTTTTTACATGCATATTGCACAAGTACTGTAGTCGGTGGTTGATGCGGGAGCTCCCCGCCCCTTCCCTCTTACCAAGTTTCACCGTTTCACCGTTTCATCTTTTTTTTTGTTCTCTCGCTTCGTTTGTTCTCCAGGGCTCTCTATGTTACTTGACATGGGGTCGTTTTTCTTCTCTTTCTTTTCATTGGTTGGTCACCGGTCTTTTTTTTCGTTCGGGAGTGACAAGCACGTGACTACATGACTCTGTATGGTTCCAATCCTCAGCCTGATGATACTTGGACTCTCTTTACCAAAGAACAGTAAGAAAAAAAAAACACCGAACGAGTGAAGTCGGGAACACGTCCTACATAATTAACAACCGTCAGCTCCCGCGACGACTCGACTCACGTCCGTCCCACCAACTTGTTTTTTTTTTTACACGTCCGTAAACACGATCCTAGCGCCGACCAAGGCGTAGGGGTAGTCGTGCCGGTACCCATTTCGAACGCTCCGTCTCTCGGCGCTCCACGGGATCGTGACATACGATCCTCCAAGCTACGATGTCAAGGTACTCAACATTCCAACACGGGTGGGTACGAGGCGCGTAGGGACGACGTACGACGACGTGGTGGTGATGGTGATGGTGATGGCGATGGTGATGATGACGACCATCGAGGGCATCGACAGCGCTCCTGTCGCGTATGCGCGCGTCGTCGTCATCGTCGTCGTCATGATCGTTATGGTCACGGGAGCACGAACGTCAGAGCTCACCTGGGATGTGGCAGCCGAGACGGATCGATTGCGGTCGACGTCCATTCCCACACGCCGCCGTTGTGTCCCTCGCCTCTGCGGTCGTCGACGCCGGTCGTCGCGCTGAGCAAGCGAGCGCCACGTCAGTAGAGTCAACTCACTCCCGGGCGACTCGAAAAAAAAAAAGAAACGAGCGATGAGAACCGGACGTACGGGACAGGGTGCCAGTTCCGAAACCCGACGTTACTGCCACCGTCGTAGCCACATGCGAACGTGTCCAGGAACAGGCGGAGCTCTGGTTCGGTGGGGAGCCGACCACCCTGGATGCCCGCATACGCTGATAGATTGTCGTAGGAGGCGAGGACGGGCCAGTCCCAGGCGATGGCCATCGACACGGGTCCGTATAGCGTGCGGACGTCGATCCCCCCGCCTTCGCGTCTCACCCAGCTCGCGGGAAACTCGGCCGTGTCCTTTCCGATGCCCATGTAAAATTCGAAGAATTCACCGTTGGTGATGGGCCGCCAGGAGATTCTGAATGCGTCCACAGAAACCTGGCGAGATGGGCTCTCGTTTTCCCACCCAAAGACCCGTCCTTCCACGTCCAGCGCCTCGACAGCATCGTCAGCTTCAACGTCGTCAACGACGAGAGTAACGGGGGAAGCGTTGATGACGACGGTAGGAGATGAAGGCTTAGGGGCAATATTCCACGATGCGAGCAGTGACTCCCACGGGGGTGTGGTGAAACCCGGAGGGGATATCGTTCCACTCCCAGCTCGCTGGAGAAGCATATACAGTAAAGTCTGATATCGGGTCAGCATGACCCTCGGGAACGCAGAGAAAAGGACAAAAACCTCGACATGTTGTGCCTCGTGCTCATATGTCATCCGTAGCACCCAAGCGATTTTTCTCGTCAGTTGCACAGTACCGCTCGACATATTCATGTATAGCCTCCTGACTCGCTCTCGTACTCGATCCCTGAAGGAAAGGATGCTACTGAGCGAAGGCCCGTCTTCATCGTTTTTTGAAACTTGAGGGTGCGCCTGACAAGGCTTCGTAAGCTTCTAGAATATGAAGGAGGCTGGCACAAACTTGACAGTGTGCTGGGTCATCTACACTTGGGTCAACACTTCTCTGTCCACAGATAGGATATTTAGCCATGGAGTGACAAAGCGAGGCGACCCACATCAAACATGAGCTACGTTGCAGGGATGAGAATCACTTCGTACCAGCGACACGAAGGACCGACCTTGAATTCCTCGGGCTGAGTACGGGACTTCTGCAACAGGCAGAAGGGACGGATATCCAAGAATGTAGGAAGGTGACCAAGACAAAACAAGCAGATGTGATGGCGGTCGATAGGCCTCTCGAAAAGCATGGACGATGGAACCATCCGGAGCGTGACAAAATGCCATGCGTTCCACATGTCTTGCCAGTCCTGCATGTTCGGAACATCAAGCTTTCTGCCGACGATTTCCTCCCTCGATGTAGTAGATGATGACAGTAAGGGAAACGCGAACGGTGGACGCTCGAGCAACCACAGGGAACAGCGTGACGTGCTATCCATCCAACGTTGTATAGGTCGCAAGTTGGCATCAGTAAACAGACTGTAAACGTCTTTCTCCGAATACTAGGGACGATGAGTATGAAGACTCTGATGGTAGACAACTCGCTACCTTGAGAGATCGAATGATCCTGACTAGCTCGTCCTTCATGAAATAGACTTGTTTGTTGGCACCTGGGATGGTGATATGGTGAGAATGTAGGCACTTGTACAGTGTCTCATGAGTGCCTAGAGAAGCGTGAACAAGGAAATACGCGTCGTCACATTTAGAGTTCACTTACGATCAGGTTCGTCATAACGGCACATGTATTCCCAGTTGCTGAGATCAAAGAGTTCTGAGTCACCGAGAGCGGTACCTGCTGCCTTGAGGCCATTCATGATAAAATTCGCGTTATGACCCTTGGGATCGTCGTAAGCAAGCTTGATCTCCATGCTGCAATCATTATGGTCGAGACCGAGTAGGAGAGTATCTCCACACCCAACTCGCAATGGCAACGAACGAAGGAACTGAGCATCCTCTCCCCGTGAAAAATTACCAATAGAAGAGCCTAAAAGCAGAAAGTGAAGCGATCGTTCTCCTGGAATAGATGAGCTCATCCTGTCGACGACTTGCGCGACTTGTCCATTGGAAGGGCTCTGGGACGTATAGCGTTCAAGCGACGTGTTACCACTATCAGCATGGACTCCCTGTAAGCCTCCTTGGAGTACAAATGTGATACCATTCTCAAAGGTGCCGAGCAATCCTATTGTCTCGATCTTTCCTTTGAGAGCAGCACCTACGTCGGACTTGCGCAACTGCGTCAGAGTTCGTTGGATTTCTCGTTCCTCAAGGTCAAGTGCAAAGTATGTCACAGAAGGGGTCGCGGAGGTTTCTGACACCAAACCAGCAAAGGCATGCAGTATGTGTGAGGTCTTTCTAAGGGAACTGGGTCACAGGTATCAGCGATGTCCAATTTGTGGAGAGGAAAGAGGGATTCCAAAGAGATCACCAGTTCGACATGTGCATGCCATTTGAACAAAAGCATTGTTTAGAACAGGGAGAACAGTATAGGTCCAGATATGATGAAAAATTAGTGTGACTTACCCTGCACCGAGTTCCAGTAAGACTTGGCCTAATGTGCCTTGACTGTTTGCCTGCGAACGACCATGCATGATTCGCGAAATCTCGGAAGCATGCCTACACAATACTTCTTCCTCAGCGCGGGATAAGTAGTACTCTGGCGCATCCGTGGTGATCTTGTCATAAAGCTGAAGGCCACGCTCGTCATAGAGAAGGATGCTGGGAAGTGTCTTGGCGTTGAACGGTACTTCAAGACCCCTAGCAATAAGGTCGGGAAGGTCGTGCTGAGGCTTATCAGCGCCATGTCGGCAGTTTCTGATATCGAAAATCTGAACTGTGACACTTGCGTCGTCCATAGTCCAGGGAGGGTTCACCGCTGCGGGAATTCTTGCTAGGGATTGTATGGATAGGGTCACCTTTATGGCTCATGTGCATATGCCAAACAGAATGCCTAAGATAGAGACAGGGATACTGAAATGGGCGGTGCTATAAGTGATGCAAATGGGGGTCGATAAGGTGGTGAGACTGAATGCAGACGACGTGCTGACTCCGTGGATAAGCGGCGAAAGCACTCTTACTCGTCCACACGGGATCCTAAGTAGAAGATGGGATCGTTTCACTGGTGCAGGATCGCGATCTCGAAGTTCTGCCCATCGCATGTCCGTGCAATTCTCTCACTGGTGGCCGCGCGAACAGAAGACAGCTGTCCACCAAGTCATCAGCTTCGTCTACGAACAGCGGACGTTGCGCACGGGGATTATGTTGGCAACGGAGATGAAGTCTAACCCGGAAACAGGGCACTTCCAGCAGACAGTAGCCTGTGGTATCCGATAGGTGAGTGTGTCCGTCCAGAAGTGCGGTGAACCAGAGTACTATTGTACATTCGAACACCCAACCCCTGCGAGTCCGGAGCTGTCCGCATGCCGAAGCCAAATCACCTAACCGGAGGTATACATGCCTGTCCATAGTTACTTGGGAATATGTACAGAGTTCATGTTTATGATTTGAAAAGGAAAGGGCTTACTACGTAGGGCAATTTACTTGTGATGAGGCCGGCAAACGATTCTCGAAGCGCAGGTGAAGAGTTCGCAACAATTTTTGCTTCCCTCCCCGGCCTGGCGCTACATTTCAGACTCGGATCGGACATGCAGTCGGTTTTCACAACGTGAGCTGTGATCCAATTCAGTCAATATTTCCACAAACAGAGAGGATGAAACATCTCGGAGCGGGTGGTTAGAACCACATGGGCTGAATCCACATACCGGAGTCGAGAAGTGCAGTAGCAGCCCTGTCGAAGGCTGCTAGCAGAGTCGAAGCTTGACCGAGCCCTGCCTCCAGGACAATGTCGACCACGGAGGTGCGGGGCGGAAGTTGTGCAATTACAAACGTGTCCATCTTGGTGCGTCATGCTCCACGTTGTCATGAAACTTACCCTTCTCTTGGGACCAAGTCCGCGAAGCGTCTGTCCTCTACCGCACTACCAGCGCCATCACCTTGCGAACGAGATTCCTTGCGTTATCAAACCCGTTTGTCGTGCCCGGCGGAGTACCCTGTGACTTTCAGTGCATCGGGAAAAACGTGATGCAGAGATGCGCTTCCCTCCCTTCGACGAGAAAGAACCACCCGTGGGCTGTAGTGACAGCGTTCCGGACGCGAAGCTCTTGGAGGCAATTCGACTAGAGCTAGGTTCTGATGAAGATGCTCCAATTACCGACTGATTCTATGGTCTAAAATCACTCGTTGACACCCCTGCCGTCAATGGGCCTGTGTATCGTTTTCAGTCACTGGTTCTCCCACTTGCGGCGAACTTTTATTGCGTTGGATGTACAGTGGGTGGACAGGTAACGGGTCAACCCTAGTAACGGGTCACCTCCATAAGTACACACCACATCCTCACTATTCCTTATCCATCTTGGTGTAGAATGTGAGTATATATCTTGTAGATGCTCTGAAAAAAAACGGTGTGATTTGAACTGGTAGTTACTGTGTGGTGGAGTGATACTTCGAGCAGCAAGCCTATTTTTGTGTCATCTAAGCGATTTTCTTAAACCCTTGCTCATGAATCGGCCTTGAACACCACAGTTTCTCTGGGACGCAAGTTCAGAGCACCTCAGATGGGTTTTCAAAGGCTATCCACAGTTGGTGTATAAATGTAGTTTGACTTGGGTGGCTGCAATTGAGCACCACTCGGCCATATGTACTACAAGACCAGAATGGCATGCTGATAACCATAGACTGTGATCAATGGCTCAACACTCTTCTGCAGACAGCCCACAACAATACCCTTGTTTGATAATACCTTTGCCAGTCTAAATGTATTTTTTTCGTATTTTTAATCTCATGTTATGAGTAACCAATTGATCAATATGACGCAACGCGACACGACGCATTGCAACATGACATGATGCATTATAACGCGTCACGTCGCATTATTTCATGCCCTGAATCAACCAATATCTCTTATATATATAGCCTAATGTTTGCATGGTCTGCCATATTAAAAGAGTGTATTCAACCCTTACCATTGTACCATGGTACCCAACATTACAACATGCCAGCTAAGCAAGATTCAGGCTTCTCATGCTAACTCTACAAAACCTCCCAAGGTCTTTACCAAAAGGAGCTTCCCATGAAGCTTACACGAAGTAGAACATTGAGCTTCAAGGGCTTGCCCATGTGGCACTTGAACAGATCGAGTCTGATTATGCTGCAAAGTTAATGGAGGCAGAAAACGAGTGACTGCGGCAACGACTGTTTGCAAAGGAATCCAATCACCCAAGACGACTTGATGGTGGTTCCGGGGCAAGGCTGATGACCGCAAGTGATAGTCTCAACCTTTTGGCTGAAGTGGAGTGGCGAGGAAGGATGAAGGAGTGTTTCAAGGAAGCTGCGGAAAAGTTCAAATCAATTCGGAAGGGATATGACGAGTATTGCAGGGAACTTACTAATGCACAGAAGCAGCAAGAACGAGCAGCACGTGAAGAGCAACGTGCCCGTGATGCTGCTGCTAAGCGGATGAAACGGATGGCAGAACGGAAGTGAATACGTACTGAGCGAGAGGTGGAGAAGCAACAAAAAGAGAAAGAGAGGTCACTGCAAAAGGCGCGAGAGGCAGAGGAACGTGGGGAGAGAAGACAGCGGGCTGAGGAGGAGAAGGCGAGACAGAAGCTTGCAAGTGAAGGAGCGCCGCCGACTCGAAAGAGAAGGCGGCGGACACGAAGCGAGAACGAGCTTGATGAACCAACTGTTGGTGCTGTTGGTGGCGATGCCGAGAACCTTGACAGGGCAAAGCCACAACTAAGAATATTGCTCAAATTGCCAGCCGCTACAGAAAGATTGGTCAAACCGATGAAGCAGCGAAGAGACAATGGGGACGAAGATGATCTTTGTGATCGATCCCTCCTTGTAGTGCAATGGCAATTTCCGAGACGCGACTTCAGCCTGGCTCGTTTCTATGGTATGGCCTCAACTGGAGTACATTGATAAAAAAATACGTAGCTCATAGACAGTCACTGTTAAAAATATAAAAATACCACCATTAGATAGAGAACTATTTTTTCCTTTGAGATGGAATCAAAAATTATGCTCTTTGAGTAACAGGATGTTGTGCTATTGAGTCAACAAGCTTAGGTGACCCGTTACCCGGTCATGCACAGTACCTTACTCGGATCCCAGTTACGTATATGAGGATGTTGCATGCCCATGTCAACAAGGAACATCAGCAGGACTTGCCCTCTTCTCCCAGGGCAGTTCACGATTATTTGATCCCACCCGGTTTCAGGACTCGGCGCAAGACGGGTGACACAATTCAAGTTAGATCCACTCGCGACATATCGCTCGCAAAACACAGTTCATCCTCATAATTCTCCTGGGGCATACTACACTCACAGCTAGTCTTGTTGCCGATGATTTACTGTCGTCGAGCCTCCTGTCCGTTTGCTATCTTCTGGGAGGCTCACAGGTCCCCCCTAGAAGTTTTTCCTAGAAGGGAAGATCACTTGCAGCTCTTGTTGGGATGCATGGGAGGAGTGGTGGTCATGCAATCCTGGGAGATTAATGTCACTGAGATGACGAATATGACAATGACGTTTCTGTCGTGTCGTCCAGCCGCAAGATGACAACAAATGCCAGGGAGAGATTGCAATCAACCACAACTTTTTTGCTTTCACTGTCCTCGGCAACCGTGATGGTGTGGCGGTCCAGGTCGACGTCAATTGCATCCAAGAACAGGAATGGAATGGTCCCTCTCTGAAATTGGTATCCCGACTTGGGACACTACACATACGTGTTCTTTCATGGCAGGGGCCTCGTTGACGAACTGACGGCCTTTTCTTGCAGCCCAGTAGCAAGTGTCCTGCATCATCCGCATTCTGCACCAGCCTCAATGCCGTAGAAAGAGCCTCCGTTCCAATCACATCGACTGCATCAACCTTTTTTCGAGTGAGAAACGATCCCATCGGTATGTCTCCTCACAACATGCGACACTCTAATCAGAGAAGGATGGATGATATGGTCAAGATTGCCGAGACTGATGCTTCGAGTCCGAAATCTGTGCCGTGCTTCACACCAGCCATTTTCCTGACTGGCACTGCATGCAACGATTGAGATGTTCCGATTACTGTGCTGGTTATTCCGAAACAGTAGGCGAAGGCACCTGCGACACCAACTAGGAGTCCATAGGCGAAGGGAAAGAAGGGGAAAATGAAGTAGTATGAGGTTGGGGTACAAATTCGAAGAGAACATTGTGACAGCCACGTCGCTCCACTAAGCCTGTTCGTGAGCACAGAATGCAAAAGGCAGGTCAAATTGGATGGAGGATAAAGCTTTGACCACCTGTCACTTGCACAATATTAATGTAGCTGGACTGTAGGTCACTGTATTCAAAGTGACGCACAACAGCTGATGTGAGTATTTCTACAGTGTGGTACTTAATTTATACTTGTACTAAGTCGAGTCTTCTGGATCAATGTGCCTCATCATGTACACCCAAGCGGAAACACAACAGCCATGCGGGAAGCGTGAGCGCAATAGTAGCTTTGTCCCTGTCTGGTCGATGCTGGTCGGCTATGAGTCTGACAAAATAACATAAAGTGTAAAGTTACCCCCACCATGAGATGGGCTCCTGGGGCCAGAAGTTAAGACGGATCGTTTGGTTGTTGTGCCTAACAGGGCATGAGCAATCATGACGAGGTCTATATCACTAGAAAAAAGACGCACTATTTTTTTGGTCGTTGGTTCCATAGCAGGTTGACCGCTATGGGAAGTGTTTTCGTTCGAGCGGTTGGGAATAGTGATGTTAGGAAATACTCTACACTTCCGCAGGTGATTCATCTCCGCACGCAGACTTGAGATAAAACGAGCCCTTCACTTTCCTGTGGTTGTTCGATAACATGACATGTTGGATGCACTGTGCCCGATCGTCTATCAAGGAAGGCTACTCACTCGTTTACGTGGACCTGCACACATCCACAAAGCTCCCTCATTTGTGACATCATCCCTCGCCGACTTTCAGGAAGGAGATCGTCAGTCAGTAGGCTGGACCGAGTTTTTGGAACGTCGGTCAGGTTCACGTGAAGTACTGTGCGTACTCTTCTGTAGCGGCCTTTGTAACATTGAATGGCCCTGGAGTAACCCATCAACGTCGGAGTTTTGGTCGGCGCGTGCCTCGGCAGTGGAGCTTACTGGCTGCGGGTCTGATGACCGACGGGATGGGTCACACAGCGGTACCTCATCTTCCTCCAGATGAGCAGAGCCAGCCTGTGACGATGGCTGCAGCAACATCAGTATGGAAATAAGACAAGACTGACGTTATAACGAACCTCGTAGTTGAATTAAGCGCAATACCCTGTTCACGAGATGACCCAAAGTCATACCGGGCTTGAGTCAGGCGGTCTGTTGTCTGTTGTCTTGGCCATCCGATGGGGAGGGTTGTTCGTCTCGTGCTTTCTCACGATAGATGCGTAATATGTTGTTGTCCTCAGTGACAGAGCCGATCTGGCCATACCGCTCTGCAGTGGCAATGTGGTCGCCACTTGGAGTGAATTTGACTCATTCTCTCCGCTCCCAATGCTCCAGATGTTCATAGTATGACTTCCGGTCCCAGTGACAAACTGTCAAGTCGGGAGACACATCGACCACACACCCACGTTCCGTCTTCCACATTGATGACCATTTCATTCATCTCCACACCCCACAAGCTTGCCCCACGCTCGTACGTCCTGCATACGATTCACTTGCAATCCCTCGAGACAGAGGTTGTGCGCATCGACATTCCTCTTCTCTTTCCAACTTCTTTACCATCTGTAATTTCCCATCATTGAATCTCCTTGTCGTTCCCGCCAATAACATGCTTTCCGTTTGGGTGAGGCGAGTGCATTTACCAGTTCGGAGCGACCGGTATCAAGGACTTGGTGAATTGTCAGCATTATTACACTCACTTCTCGAGGCTGCTACACGCAGGTATTCATCGACGATATCCTTACCGATGGTGCATGATGGTCGCTCTCGAATTGTCAAGTATCGTAGCGTGCAGAGTTGCCTGAATAACATGCTCAATATGGTCTATTTACGCTGGTGTCTTGTCTTACCCTTGGGCACTCGGCTCTCAGTTGGGTGACTGCGTTACGACGACCATGTCAAGAAGCAAGAACATCAGCGAGACTTGCCCTCTTTGTCCTTGGTTGATCGACACTTCACAGTTGCGGGACTTGGCGCATCCCAAGTAACACGTTTCGCGTTAGATCCACTTGCGACACATTGCCCACAAGATACAGCTTGTTCTCAACGTTCTCTTGGGGTCGTCCATACCCGCGACCAGTCCTGACGTCGACGACACACTACCATCAAGTCTCATGTCCCTTCGCCACATTCTGGCAGACTCGGTGAGTTTTCCGTCGAATGTCCTAGAAGGGAAGTCGCTTGCGACTCTCATATGGGATGCATGGGACGTGTCGCACGGTGGTATGTCTCACTGTACCAAGGATATCGGCGGCAAGGGTTGAGAGACAGTAGTACTCGAGCAGGATCAACATGGAAGTGAGAAAGGAAACGATGATGTACTTACCAACCTCGTCAAAGTCGACACCTGGGAGCTGGCATGCTCGACGGGCACCTCGACGCATATGACGACGCCTTTTCCATCGTATGATCCATTCAAGAGGGGATTGCAACTGTACGTCCGGGGGAGACAGCAATTGATCGCACCCTTTTCGCGTTCGCTGTCCCGACCATGATGGGGGGGGGCAATCCGAGCTTGATGCTCAAATACGTATAAGGGCAAGAATGTGATGGCACCCTCTCTGAACTTGGTAGCCCGGCTGCCTGGGATATTGTACATACATCGATGGCATACAATGCACGCAGCCTCTTTCTGCGTTCGAGTGGCAAGTGTCCTCGAGCATCCGCATTCAGCAGTACACTCGACAATTGCAGAACGAGCCCCTGTGTTGACTACATCAGCCGCTCTCATGCAGAGCAAAAACCACCCCTCCAGGAGAGCGATGGTATCACTGGTACGTCCTCTAGATGTCGCAACACGCGACACTCTAATTGACCCAACCAACTCCACGCAAGCTTCCTGTTCAAAATACAACATATAGTTGGTATTTACTCAAACCTTCCAACGAACCGCACCGCACGTGCGTTACCGCCCCATCAGCCGAATCTCCAACCATCGCAAAGGCGGGAACGTCACTGCTGCAAAAGCACCTGCGAGCTAAAAGCAAAGCGGGGGAGAGGTCAGTGACGTTTGGCATGTCGAACACCGAGCAACGGTCGCTTGTTACCTCGAATCCGGTATCTGCGCCATACGTCGCACCGGCCAACTTGCCAATCGGCCCCGTGTACCATACCTGCGACATTCCAACCACCGCGCCGGCTACTCCGCAACAGGAAGCCAAGATGCCGGCGATGCCGATTGGGAGTCTGCAGGCGATGGGAGGGAAGCAAGTGAGAACGCGGGACATAATCGAAGAGATCATAAAGTAAGAGGATGTCGTCTCGAACGACAATGTTAGGACAATAGAGGTACGTACTTGGAAGGGTTGTCCCAGTCTGTCAGGTTGTATCCTCCCAGCCGACCGCCCTTCTGCCGAAACAGGACATGTTCCTCCGCAATGATGACGACAAAGAATGAAATCCAATAACCCAATATAGCCAAAAAGTTGCTAAGGAGAGTACTGAAGTGCTCCCGTCCAGCGACACCGGCAATGGTATAGGCGACGAAAACGAACAACACCCAGAGAAAACGTGGTACCATGGCAAACGGACGACCAAGTGCTTGTATTGAGAGAGCTGAGGAGTATGTGTTTGGAATGTTGTTGGCACTTTGTCGTGAACCCATCAGCACAAGATCCGGTCAACAGGAGAAGGACGCACATGACGCTGAGGGCCAATATGACCAGGAGAAACTTTCCTCCACCTCCCCAAGGTGATAGCACTTGAGCGATCAATCCACCCGTGTTCCCACTTTCTCCGAATGCAGCGACATAAGCAGGATCCGTGATTGTCATCAGCGTAGCACCGAGTGTGACGGAAAAAACGATTGGGACGTATAGACCCCAAAAAGTCAGCGTGAACACGCGCCAAGGACTCGTATCGACGGGTAGGCGAACGTTGTAATCAGCAGCGACCGGCGCCCATCCTGCGACGGAGGAAAAAATGATTCCGCCATAGCTGAGAATGTCGGCGCTGAGATTTCTTCCAGAGTCTTCCAATGCCTTTTGAGCGTTCACGTCATATCCGGCTTTGCTGCCAAGTCCATAGAGACAACACATGATGAAAAACGTGACCATCCAGGCATAACGCTCGTAAATGTGGACCATCCCATAGCCAAAGAAACAAGGAATGAGAGAGAAGATACCAACAATGATGATGCCAACGACGAGAGGAAGGGTATTTGGATTGACCGAAGCAAGTGTCTGACCTCCAAGGATGACGGCTACCGTGGCGAAGCCAAGCCTGGACGCGGGGTGTCAACGGGCCTGGTAGCGGGTATGGAAAAGAAGACGTACTGAGTGAGGATATTTAAGACTGAATAGAGAGCACCACCAAGATACCCAGAGCTATAACGTGCGATGATCATTGTACGTAGCCCGGTCTGTGGGCCGAGGGTGGCCATGAAGGCCGTTGGCATACAGCCGAGAGCAGCAAAGCAGAGGGTAGTTGCGACGGCATGACTGGAATAGGTATGAGCACGAGATGACAAGGGTAATCGGAGACCCACGGTAGGGTAAGAGTGAACACGTATTGAGCCAATGTACCTATAGGTATTGTCGTAAGTACCATGTTGACCGACCTACTATGGGTGAGGCACGAAGCAGAATCGAGAAAGAGAAGATCATGCCACCACATGAACAGGCTGCGAGGGATGATAAGCACGATCTCGAATACGGGAAATCATTGAGGAAACAGACTTGTTCCAAACATTTCTTGCCTCTCTCTGGTTTTCCGGTACGCGCTCTACGCCTCTTGCTTCGACGCCGCTGCTGAAGAGTTTGGCGAGAAGTGGACCAAAGATACTGAAACGCTTGATTATCACCTGATCCAACACATCCTCGTCCTCGTACACGCCGATGGCCACAGCGGAGACACCTTTTTCCTTGTCATATGGTTGATGGGTGCTGGCCATAGACATACTGAAGGCACGAGAGAGGGCGAGGGGAGGAGGCGACGATCGATAGAGGGCAGTGGGGATAACGTATTACTTACTGTAAATATCCATCCGGAAGCAAGGCCGGGGTCGCATGGTGGTCGGATAATCACCACGTCACATATCTGCATCAGGAATTTTACAAAGATCTAATTGGAGCTTATTACGGCTATTTTGACTCGTCGCGACGTGCTTAGCGTGCTCGGCTCTGCGCGACGAGTCAAAATAGCTGTAATAAGCTCCAATTAGATCTTTGTAAAATTCCTGATGTGCTTGGTCATGCGAATTAGAAAGGTGCGGAAAATCACACCATCACCATCACTATCTCTTTGGATATCACTCGGCCTGGTTTGAGTGGGTAGAAGAATGTTATCGGGGCACGGAGGAGTAGGGTAGCTATGGTACACGTGGCACCAGTGGAGTGGGCAAGACACGGAGCGCCGACCGGTCCGGAACGGGAACTGTTTGTGGGCAACCAAGGGCTGCTTGGGCGGGCGGGAAAATGCCTTGCTGAATGGTCGGGATGAGCAGGTGGTTCACGCGCTGCGAATCCCAGGAGGAAGTTGCGAGACAGCACGACAGGAAAACAGCGAGGGCAACTCTTATCTCATCATCTCGCATACCGTCGTCCTTTGGGACAGAGATCGCACGCAACCTCATCACTGCCTGCGAGTCGCCATTGTTGAATCACATGTCGTCCCCGCCGAAAACATGCTCTTCATTTGGGTGGAAAGCAAGTGCTCTTACACTTTTGGAGCGACCGGTGTCAAGAACTATTGTTTCGTCTTATTAAATTGCTGGTATCATTACGATCACTCCTCGAAGCTGCTATGCACCGGCATTCGGCGACGACATCAACAATATCCCGACTGATGGTGCAAGTGTTAGGAGGGTATGCCGAACTATAGGTTTAGGCAATTAGTGTTGAAACTGCAGGAAACTGCAGGATACTTGTAGTCACTAAGTATCCTAAGGTAACTAATGGTCCGATGTAGCCATTAGCTTATGTAAGCTATGGAGCGTAGGTAATCAACCAATTCCAACAATTAGCCTGTACATGTATGATGTGTCTACAGTAAGTGGTGAATGCGGGCTCACCTCCAGTCAGTAGTATTGGACTGGAGGGAGCGGAAAAGAGTGGTCGTGCCGATGTAGGGTTAGTCCGGAAAAGGAAAAAATGCAACGAGTGAATGTAAGTACGGGTCCGTCTACGCTTACTATTCGGCCTGGTCTCCAACAGTACGATCGTTGCTGTCGAAGTGGCGAGAAACGAGGTCGCGGTGTGCCTGTAAGCATGTTCCTTTGTTCTCATATGGCTTGCTTACGCAGGCGCCTTGCGTCTTCGGTACTTATTCTTGCATGGATCCCAGTCAGGTAACTACGTTGCGACGACCATATCAATAAGCAAGAACACCGGCAGGATTCGCCCTCTTCGCCGAGGGCAGTGCGTGATTAGTCGACCCTTCTTAGTTGCGGGACTCGACGGGCAACACGATTCACGTTAGATCCACTCGGGACATATCTTTCACAAAATATAACTCGTTCTCAGTGCTCCACTGGGGCCACCCATACCCAAGACCAGTCCTTACCGTCGGTGTCCCACCGTCGTCGAGTCTCGCATCGCCTTCACTACAATTCAGACACACTCACGAGTTTTCCCTCGAACGTCCCTCTAAAAAGAGAGATATCGTCAACAGAGGTCGGGAGACAGTTGCCCTTGAGCAGGGTCATCATGGAAGTGAAGAACGAAACAATGGTGTGTGTACTAACCTTTTCAAAGATCCATCAGCTGGCATACTTCGTGGGTACCTTGACATTATCCCATCGTGACATCTCGGTTTCGAGGTTGGAAAAGAACGAATGCTTGTACCTTCAGGGAGATGTCATCGTCATCCTCAATGAGGCCGAGGAAGGCTGCGGTGGAATTTCCAGTGCTCCCGTTGTGTATATATGATGAAGTCGTCGCGCAACCGTTTAGGTGACTATAAAAACAGGCAGATTCTTGGCTCAGGAGAGGAGCCATCAGCAAACACAGACGATGAGTGTCGCTGAGACGATGGATATGAGGACGACCTTTCCATCATGTGGTCTTGTCGCAAGATGATCGCAACCGTGCAGTCCGAGTGAGGCAGCAGTCGGCCGAAATCTTTTCGCTTTCGCTATCTCGGTGACCATCACGACACGATGATCCAGGTTCAATGTCAAGCACATCCAAGAGCAAGAATGGAATGGCACCCTCTCTGAACATGGTAGCTCGGTCTGGGGTGCTGCACATGCAACGTCCGTCGACGGCATATGTTGTACGTAGTCTCTTTCTACGTCCAGGTGGTAGGTTCCTGGGAATTCGCATTCGGCAGTAAGCTGACGATTGCAGTACGAGCTCGTGTCGATTACATTGACTGTTCTCATGCAGACCAGGTGCCATCCCCTCAGGAGAGAGATAATATCATCGGTACGTCCTCTAGATCTCGCAACATGCGACACTTTAGTCGACGTTCACACAAGCTTCTCGTTCGAAGTGAAATAAATGGTTGGCATTACCCGAGCCTATTTTTCAACAAACCACACCGCGCGCGCTTCACCTTCCTGTCAAGCGAATCTCCAACCATCGCAAAGGCGGGAACGTCACCAACACAAAAGCAGCTGCAAGCTAAAAACAAAGCGAGAGGTCAATGACATTTGGTGAAGAGATGGTCATTTGTTACCTCGATTCCGACGTCTGCGCCGTATGTCCCACCGGCCAGCTTGTCAATTAGCCCTGTGTACCATGGTTGCAACATTCCAACCACTGAGCCGGCTACTCCAAAACAGGAGGCCACCATGCTCGCGATACCAATTGGGACTCTGCAAGCAAGCCAGGTGAGAACGTCGTTGCGAACAGCCATGTTGGAACAAGAAAGGTGTGTACTTGGAAGGATTATCCCAGTCTGCCAAGTTATATCCTCCCAACTGACCGCCTTTCCGCCGAAACAGAACATGTTCCTCCGCAACGATGAGGAAATAGAATGCAATCCAATAACCCAATATAGGCAAGCATTTGCTCAGGAAAGTACTGAAAGTCCCTTGTCCAGCGACACCGGCAATGGTATAGGAGACGAAAACGAACAACACCCAGAGAAAACGTGGTACCATGGCAAACGGACAACCGAGCGACTGTATGGAGAGAACTGCGGAATACGTATTGAAGATATTGCTGGCACTTTGTCGTGAACCCGTCAGCATAAGATCCGGTCGACAGGAGAAAGACACACATAACGCTGAGGGCTAATATGACCAGGAGAAACATTCCTCCGCCTCCGAAAGGTGATAGCACTTGAGCAATCAGTCCACCCGTGTTCCCGCTCTCTCCGAATGCAGCGACATAGGCGGGATCCATGATCGTCACCAGCATAGCACCTAGTGTGACGGCAAAGACAACCGGGACGTATAGACCCCAAAAGGTCAGGGTGAATATATGCCAAAGACTCGTATCGGCAGGTAGGCAAACGTTGTAATCAGCAGCGACCGGCGCCCATCCTGTGACAGAGGAAAAGACGATTGCGCCATAGCTAAGAATGTTGGCACTGAGATTTCTTCCAGTGTCTTCCAATGCCTTTTGAGCGTTCACGTCATATCCGGCTTTGCTGCCGAGTCCATAGAGACAACATATGATGAAAAACATGACCATCCAGGCATAATGCTCGTAAGTGTGGATCATTCCATAGCCAAAGAAACAAGGAATAAGAGAGCAGATACCGATGATGATGATTCCGACGACAAGAGGAAGGGTATTTGGATTGACCGAAGCAAGTGTCTGGCCTCCAAGGACGACAGCTATTGTGGAGAAGCCAAGTCTAGAGGCCAATTGTCAACGGGCCTGGTAGCAAGGATGGAAAGAAGACGTACTGAGTGAGAACGTTTAATAAGGCATAGAGGGCACCGTTGAGGTACCCAGAACTGTAACGTGTGATGACCATCGTACGCAGTCCGGTCTTTGGACCGAGGGTGGCCATGAAGGCCATTGGGACACAACCAAAAGCACCAAAGCAAAGGATAGTCACGACGGCATGACTGGGATAGGTATGAGCACGAGATGACAAGGGTAATCAGAGACCCACGATAGGGTAAGAGTGAATGCGTGTTGAGCCAATGTACCCGTAGATATCATCGAGAGTACCATGTTGACCGACCTGTTCCATTGGTGAGTCACGAAGCAGAATTGAGAAAGAGGAGGTCATACCACCACATGAACAAGCTGTGGGGGATGGTAGGTATGATTTCGAATACGAGTAATCGTCGAGGAAACAGACTTGTTCCAGGTGTTTCTCGTCTTCCTCTTGTTCTCCGGTACACGCTCTATGCCTCTTGCTTCGACGCCGCTATTGAAGAGTTTGGCGAGAAGGGGACCATAGGCACCGAAACGCCTTATGATCACTTGATCCGGTGCGTCCTCTTCGTGCACATCGGTGGCCACAACGGAGGCAGCTTTTTCCTTGTCATATGACTAATCGGTGTTGGCCATAGACATGCTGAAGACACGAGAGAGGAGGGGAGGACAGAGGGGTGGGCATGTAGCTGTAATATAGTCGTCCAGAAGCAAAAGTCGGGATTGCGAGGTGGCCGAACAATCACCATGTCATATCTCCGTTTGGTCATGGATGGCGGGGGGAGTGCGAAAAACCACATCCATCCTCGTTACTACCATCAGAAGGACCGTGGGTGACCATGTACGCGTGCTTGGCCGTGTCCCCGGTGGAACTCCGCTGCATGGTGGTCGTATCCCTACAAGGTGGGGAGCCCAACGTTGCATGAACGCTCACCATCATCACATCCGAAAACCGACATCCACTTGTCTTGATCGAGCGTTGCAAGTCCACCAAGCCAAGAAGTAAATCCTATTCTCGGGGCTCTGACAGTGTGTCCGTCGGATTAGCCGACCGCCATCCCAGATCAGCAGTGACAATGCTGCCCAATTTGTTAATATAACCGTGTTACCCGTTCACACTATATGTCGACAGAGATTGTTTGTATCATCGCTTACTACCCGAGGAACTGCGGGCTCGAGGACTTCGTCTTAATTTAACATTGCAAATCCATCGAGCTACGGAGAAAATCCTCTTCTCGGGGCCTCGACAGTGTTCCATGTTGGATTTGGATAAATTCCAGCCATCTTGCCGCTCGCCAGCTAACCATCATTCCCGATCAACAGTGACAATGCTGCCTGGTTTGTTGATATAACCGTGTTACCTGTTCGCACTGTGTGTCGACAGAGATTGGCTATATCACCGCCTACAACTCGAGGAACTGCGGACTCGACGGCGTCGATACGACTGCGGCCCTGTTTCCCCCTTTTCTTGATGAGCTTAGATCCGATGGCGTCTGTGAACGGCTGGTTTTTGTGTTATTCCTAGGCTTTACTGGTCACACTTATCTAACGAGGCAGCCCACGCTTTGCCCTCATTATCATGGCAGCCTCTATACCCAACCCAAAGGATCGCCGTCACGGCAATCCCAGGGGTATGTATAGCCTTATCATTACAAAACCCAACACTCAAAGGATTGATGCGCACACTTGGTCCCAATTGCAGGATGGAGGAACGAAGGTCGGTGCACGGCCCCGCTTGTCGTATAGCCTCGATCGACGAGTGATTAAATTGCATTCATATCCCGATCTTGTTCATGCACCAAATTTTGGTCCTTTTCTGGACACATGTTACCAATCAAATTAAACACAGTACCAGCGATACAGGACCATTCGTCCAATCCTTTCTTGCTGAACACGACGTCATGCGGAGAATCGGGTGAGCCACTCCTTGATACCGCGCGCACATTCCTCCTTTGCCCAACCTAGTCAAGAGATACCACAAACCCTCAGCGTCCGAAACCCAAACCAGAGAGCACAAACATGAAGGACACTCACGCTCGTGGGGTGCGTTCGGGTTCCCACGCACGGCGAATCCGTGGGAGACACTTGAGAACACTTGGAAGTAGTAGCACACTTTGTTGCGTACCAAGATATCTTCGGCACGCCGTCGTGACTCGAGCGAGAACGTATGGTCGACCTCTGTCATCGATGCACAAGAAACAGGAGAAAAAGAGGGAGAGGACGGGTCAGATCAATTATTCGTGTGCAGAAGGGAAAAAAGTATTAGTTCAACGACGCTCACCCGGACAGGATAGGAGAAGCGGTCCTGTCAAAGCGTTGGGGTGAGTCCAGCGGCCATGGGGAAAGGAGGCGAAACTTACGGGTGAGCTTCTCAAAATGACATTCCTCCAGGAAGGCAGGGTGGACGATTGCACCTACGAGGACAAACACACATTGAGTGGGTAAATAAGACATGCATGGGGGATCATGTCACCTGCGACGACGAATCCATCTGCAGCCAGATCCATCACGAACGGTGCCCCAAAGCAATAACCTAATGGTAGTGATGATCACGTTTAATCAGCGTGGTCGATCATTTGATGGGTGGGGAAACGGTTATGCGGCACGTACCAACTGCCGTATACTTTGTCGTCTCAGTGCCTAGTAGGAAAAATAGATGACGAGGCACGTTTCTGAGAGGGAGATAATGTAATTCTGATGACGTAGAGCGTACCATATCTCTCTTTGACAGCATCTAGCCACCTCGGAAACGCCTCGCTTGCAGGGGCGCGTGCCCCTTTGACCCAAGCAATCTTGTCACGATCCTCGGGCAAGTCCTGGACGGGTATTCCAAAGAAATAGTCCGGCCCGAGCACAATGAATCCTGGTTACCCCCACAGACAGTCGATCAGCACGTCCGAAGCACTGCAAAAAATGAACAAAAACGAACCGCACGAAGCAAAATAGTCTTGCAACAGCTCATTGTTGATGAACAGAGGACCGTAGGCGTCTGCGAGGAACAGTAGCACTTTCGTGTGTGATCTGAACCTTATGCTTGCGGGTGGCTCTGCAATGTACGTGTTGAGTCCGCCGAGCGGTTCAATCCTCCCTCCAGATGCGCCAGTGTGTTTGAAGCCAGTGAAACAACATATATTCGGGGAAGATGCGAGCGTCATCGACATTGTGCTCGTAGAACTGGGGACGTGGGTAATGATGGACCCAGTTGCCTTATATCGACAACCGTAACTCATTTAACTATTGACTGTGGTCGGCTGGTCCAGTATTCTATGAAGTTCCTGGAAGCTTATCATGGGTATGAGTTTCCTGACGTTGATGAGGGGTGCCTATGCGCAATGCGGAGCGAGTGTTGGAACGCGAGGTCGAGAAACATCTCGTGAGTGGATGATGCGGAGAGGCAATCATTAATTTTGAATCCCACAACAGCTGAGGGGTGTGGGAAAGGACGTTGCTCGGTCCCCGCATAATAAAGCCATCTATAGCATGCGAGGGCCCATGCTCAGACCAGATCGTCCCCGAACAGGCAGTCCGCACCTGGCTAGCTCTGGTATCCTTAACATTGGCAACATGAATTGCGTGCATTTGGCTCTTCTCAGATCAACCTTTGGTGAGCATCCTTTGCGATCAATACATGACAAAAGAAAAGTGGCACTTCATCCCCAACGGCGGCCTCCAGGGCACTAGCACAGTCTGGACTATCCTAGGACCAACGGTCCTTACCTCAAAGAGGGCCACTTGATAGCGCTTGAAGGGTCTCTGGTTCTGGTTGTCACGGTTGCCAGCAGAGGACACACCTTGGAACTGGACCCTGCTCGCACTACAAAATCTCTTGCACACAAGGATTTTTTCGTACGACAGCCCCTTGCTATTCCCCATGTAAACTTGACCTAGACGCTCCCGCTCAAAGTTTCCAAGCCCCAAAGTCATCTGGCCAGAATGGTAACAGGGTGTTACAAGACTAAGGGGACCTCCTCTCGGCAACCTCAAAGCCACTGTACAAACTGAAACGCTCTGATGTTCTTCTGCCTAGTCTGGACAGGTCATTCCCATGGACGTTTGGGACTGTGAGAGCTGTCAAACTCGCCACCCATATTTCCAGATCCTGCCGACTGAGTATCGTGTGAGGTGACACGAAGAGGTGAACACTGATTCCTCTTTTGCAAGCTTTTATACAGTGATGGCGAAATTGTCAATGTCAGGACTCCGCTCTACAAGACCTTTAGTGAAATATGCCTATGACAAGTCCCAGGGAACATTCTGAGGTGCACTGGACATAAATGCTCAATGTAACTACTGGATCTGTGTGAACCATATTGGACCAGATGATTATCTGGAAGGGTGAACAAGTTGAGATTCTATTTGCACGCAGCCAGGGCATGTCATTGCTGGGGCCAATGCTAACTTGGTGGAGTCTTGGATCTTAAATGGCATTAGGAGTGCATAGTTTGGCCTGTACAACTAATTGGGTGACACTAATTATTTACAGCCCAAGGATGTCAAACAGTGACCAAAGTATCTATGTGTCAACCAAGGAGGGCAAGAACACCCACTAACTGGATTTCTGTGGGTGGCTGAGAGTGTTATGTTCAGTAAAGGGAGGAGATTTCACTGTTTGATTAATCAGATTGCAGGGCACCTGTGTCTGGATGTGAAATCACAACAGTGAAAGGGAAGACCTACCTACAAAGTTTGGGCATGGATAATTTACTGCAAGATGTAGAATGGGTATTTGAGAAGGAGGTAGACATGGTGCATGAGATGCCATTGCATTGGATACCAATGATCTGATCATTGTGAAGAGTGCTGTGTTTGCAGGCCCAGGAGACAAACAAGTTTGCAGAAGTGAGAGTCTTGCTATGAAAAGACCACAGCCAGCAAAGAAAGGGAAAGAGGAGCCAATGGATGGGGCAAATAATTTAAGTAATTTAAAATCAAACTTGTACTAAATAATTAAGCATGGAGGACAAATTGGTA